>BMAW01051385.1:0-11501 GCA_019974015.1 Nephila pilipes | reverse complement strand
CACGGTGCTTTTACCCATTAAAAAACAATGTTTTATCAGAACACGAAACTCGGTTTTTTCCATTTTTTAAACAAACTACAAAACGACTTTACTCCAACCTCGATAACTCAGCTGTTTCTGGTCCGATCGACTTAAAATTTTGACACGTTTCAAGCAAAGGTTCGTACTCTAGAAAGACCTGGTTACTGGTTTACTACGAGCGCCATCTCTGGGTTAGTCTCGGGAGTTATTGATTGGTGTGTTATACTAATTGCGTTTAGAGCATTTTTGTTCTTTAGTATGTTTTGTTTGTGAAAATAAAAATGCATTGGGAATTTGAAGGAGGCGTTTACTTCTTGATAGTTATCGCTTCCGTGGAACTTGGGACTAGAAAGTACTCTTACTTTACGCTAATTAATATTTATTCTGAATAATTTCGCCTTTTAAACAACATAACAGGAGAAATAAACGGTAGCACATGTTAAAATGAAATTAGTAAATCCAATTTCAAAATTCTTTAGATCCATATTTTTTTCAAGAAAAAAAATCAGTTAGTTAAGAGTGCCACGAGAAAAATGAATTTTTGGAGTCTAAATTTAACTTAAAATGAAATTTATATATATATATATATATATACAATAATGAGAATTTTGAAAGTTATTGATAATTGTCTTCATCGTTAGATATATTTTCTGTAAGAAAGTAGCTATTAAAAGTATGAAACGTTATAAAGTTATTAATGTGTTTTATTATATGCACTAAGTATACCCGTATTGTGAGGGAGAAAGGGGACATAACAAATAAGATAATTCTCTCAATAGTATTGTGTAGTGATCGTTATCATTGCAATAACTTTTCAAGTAGTATTCACCTTCTTTGGAGCAGATGCATCGGTTTGATTATTGCTTAGTATCCTGTGTATGAGGAAGAACTCTGGTCTCATCGACGACGGTACCTTGACATGGCCTGCTGCCAAAATTTGATTTGCAGCAAGCAAACATCAATTTGCTTTGGCAATGTCATCTTTCGCCAAATTCAGATACTTTTTGAACCAGTTTCCTTTATCATAATATATAATTCGAATTTATTTTTAAGTTATTCATTTCTTGCTTTTTTGCAATTTTTTCCCAAGAAAATATCAGTTTACAATATATGTTACGTTGATGAGTTGGAACTGTAATGAATCGCCAAAAAGAAGAAACAAAAGTTTTCTTCAAATACCGTTTCGTAGTTAATTTATGTCGATGTTTAAATATATGAATGCATCGCAAACGATACAAATGAGCAACAATGCAAGAAATTAGGTAGCTAACTGAACATAACGCAGTCTGACCATTAACGCGCGATATTCGTGGTGGACGGTTCCTGAACTGCCGCGGGATAAACGAAGCGCCAGTTAATGTATAAATATAGATTGAACAAAAAATTGAAACAAAATTCAGACATTTGTCAAGGTTGATACTTCCCGATGCTCTAGTCCTTTTTCTAACTATCCCTTTATCACTATCAACGTTATCAATAAACTGTTTGAGTTTAACCTCATTTTGTAACCATCCACGTGGTGTAGATTCAGAGGGATTAAGTTCAGTAATTTCTGCTCGTTTTCTCACTTTTTCGAATGGGTTCGATAGCAATGAGTTTTCCTCGAACATATAAATGTTTTGGTTTTCTTTTACACTATCTCAGGGCCGCTGTAGCCTAGTGGTCAAGGTCGTGGACTCGCGGCTGGTGGATTTCGCTCAGTCGCGGGTTCGATCCTTGGCCGTCAAAGACCCGCCGTGTAGCCGGGGCTGATGCACGTTAAATCTGTTCGGGGCCCAAAGTCCTCCCGTTGGCGTGGTGTGGATGTTAGGAGAGGGTGGTGCCAGCTCAGGTGTCGTCCTCGTCACTTGACCGTGGTTCAAAATTAAGAGGTCCGTCGCCAATAGCCCTCGTGTTGCTTCTAGTGCGACGTTAATAAAAACTAAACTAAAAAAAATTACTCTACCTCAACATTGTTTTTAAATCTCCCGGAAGTGACTTTATGCAAGAAAAATCTTTATAACCCTTTAAACTTGACCAATATTAGCGAACGTGTAGATAATCTCAATGACCGCGAGATCTTGAAAAGAATCTCTTACAAAAATAAAAAATTCCACAGTGGAATATTCCTGTTTCTGAGAAATAAGTGATTCATATATATAAAATAGAAAGAAAAGTATTAACGTATGCTCTTAAAAGTCAGGAAATCATGACATTATCCAGTTAAAAGAATAATCTGAGTTCCATCAAATGAAAAGTAAGATTTATAGCGCCATAATATCTAGGAGTGGTATCGCATGCGATTGCTTATGGTATTACGTCAACCGATAAGTTCAGCCCGTTTGTGAAGTGAAAGAGAATAATACATTTTTCACACATTGAATAATATTTATTATACATTATAATTCCGTCGTTACTATGATTGGTCTATAAACTTTCCAGAGGGGTGTCTCGTGAGTGAAGTGAGAAAAATTCGATTACTCCAATCGGCATATGCACATTTCTGTTTGCTCGGAACGAAAACAAACCCATTTTGGACTGGATGATAACTGGAAAATAAAAAAAAATGATTATTTTAGAATACATCGTAAGGAAAAGAGCATACTTTCAGCATGGACTATCTGTCCCCCTCCATCTCTAAATCGAGATTCAGCCTGAATAAGAGAAGGCTTTCAAAGGATGGGACTTCCAAGGACCAATACATTTCGAGATTTTGAAAGCTAACGAAAAGCTCGATTCAAAGAGATACTGTCCAAAAATGGATGATTTAAGCAGAACGCTAAAAGAGAAGAGGCCAGGATTGTTCAATATGAAACGCATTATTTTGCATCATGATAGTGCCAAACCACATGTGGCCTCGGCGATTCGTCAAGAAATCACGATATGCTGGGAATATCTGTCGCACCCCCATACTCCTCATACTTAATATCCTCTAATTATTTTTTATCTCCCTACAAAAGTTTTTTTCTGAAAGGAAAAAAATTCAAAACTGAAGAACTATTCGAGTTCTTCGCCTTCAAGGACAAGACATTTTTCAAAAACGGTATTTACAAATTACCATCACACCGGCAAGAGTTCAGAACGTAACGATAGAAAATATATTGCACCATAACTATTATTACATGTATGAAAAATGTGTTGTTTTATTTCAATTCACAAATAGGTAGAACTTTCCGGTAGACCCATTATAATAGTGCATAAAACAGAATCGGATGTTGCCAAGATTCATATTGATAGTCTGATTGCACTCTTATAATCATAGTTTAAAAGAAATGACATCTTCGCGTTCAGGCTTCCTTTTTGTCTCTGTATATTTAGCTAAATTTCTGATCATTTAATGATCTATCAAAATTAAATTGGAGTAAATTAAAAGGAGACTAGAACTCCTAAAATATTTTGAAAATTTATTTCTCCAACCACTGTTCGGTGGGATGGCTAATGGGAGAAGTTGATCTGTACCATATATGATTTACTAAGGCGTTCTTTAGGTAAGTCTGTGTTATCTCATGAAGAAAGCTGTATACCTTAATTTGTGATTCTGAAATAGTTATTAATTTTAGAACTTTAACATACGCATAAGAAAAACAAGAAGAATTGATTCCTCTTACCCCTAGCATGTTTCTTATCGAGAACAGAAGTTTTGACACTCATGATATGGAAGAGTTGAAATTCATGAAGTCGGAACAAAAGAATAAAATACCGTAGTAAACTATTGAAGGATTTACGTCAACGTTTTAGGAAAGAATGTCTGGGAGAGATATTGTTTGTAAGTTTTTCATCGACATAAGGAAATCTCTGTGTGAAATTGTTAAACTTTTGATTTGAATGTTATCATGAATAAATAATATTAATTTTTTTTTCGAAAAGGAATTATGAAAGTATGTTAATGTTTCCTTTTTCTGGAAAGAAATTCAATCAATTTATTTTATAAGCATTATACAAGACGTAATATTAAAAAAAAAAACTAATTAAAGTTTCAAATAATAATGAGGCATTGAATGTGTATGATAATGGAATGGTAGAAAAACTGAAAAGGAATCGTTGTCAAAAATAGAATTGATTTCTATTGAATAAATTTACTCTTTATTGTTAAATACATACCCTGAAAACAGTTGTAATCTTTTAGCAGTATAAGTAGATATACGGGTTTGAATATTCTATCTTCTGTAATTTCGAAATTTAAACATTATCAAGATTATCGATAAGTAAATCTTAAGTTTGCGTTAACCAATTTGAATTATCCCTAATCCATTAAAATTGGCTCAAAAAAGGAACTTGAATTTCATAATTAAGTTAAGGAGAAACAAAATATCTTCCGTTGAAATTGCAAAAATAGTTGGAAAAAATTCGGTCTATTGTCCAAATTATTTTAAGAAATTCCGTAAAAACTAGATTAAACTGGATTTTTAATAAAAACGTCGCAGTTGACTTCCAAAGATCTTAAATGATCGAGATTCCCAAGAAGTAATGAGAAATGTAGTCTTAATCTGAAATTATCCATTCCTGAATTAACAGAAAATCTTACTGCGACAATTGGTAAAAATATTAATGCGAAAACAGTTGGAAGAATCTTCCGATCTGAAGGATTTTTTGTAAAATTTGGCGAAGAAATCCTTATACATCCAGAGAGTCTATGGAAAAGGCTGAACTTTGCTTTTGATTTTTGGAAAAACAGTCTTTTCTATCGCTGAAGTGATGGGTAGCCGCTTTGTCTTGTGATCGTGGTCACAGACTCACGGCTGGCATTGTTTTCATCGATTCATGGGTTCGAGCTCCAAATGATCCGCCTTGTTGCGGAACTGATGCACATTTAATCTGATCGAGGTCTCTAGTCCTTCAATGGCGTGGTGTGGAAGTTTACAAAGGGAAGTGTCAGGGCAGGTGTCGTCCTTGGCACTTCACCGAGGTTCAAAATTACGAGGTTCGTCATCATTTGCCATCATATGCGACGTTAATGAAACCAAACAATATATTATTTAAAAAATAACCTTGAGTTATTTTCAACGTACGTTTGGCGCATTTTAGCCTTCGCCATGAGCTGCGCACTATCACTAACGCACAATGTCGTGTAAAGCAGGGGTTATTAATCCCTTTTAAAGTTAGCATTGCAAAGTTCTGACACTTCTTTTCCGCAGAACTCTTTCAATCCAACATATGATTTAAATTTTAAAGTAACACCGGAGGCTGCGGTAACCTAGTGGCCGAGGTTCCAAATCCTTCTGCTGGCATGGTGTGGAAATTTGGAGAGGGAGTGCCAGCTCTTGTGCCATCATCGTCACGTTTTTGACCGAAGCTCATAATTTCGAAGCCAACAGAGCTCCTGTTGCTTATAAACACAACATTAAGGCTCACGTCTACCAGCCATTTTGATTTCACGAAAGTAATCTTAATCCTATAGATAATTTCTACTTTAATTCTCACATCTTTACTATTTGATCTATTTGAATGCAATAAAAGGCATCTGAAAGAGCAAAAAAATAATGAAGGCTTCTACGGAATTACCTCTTCCCTCTGATTCTTAAAAATATAATTACCCCTATTTTAAAGATTCATTTGCTAGTTATCCGGTCTTTAAGAAATATTTTTAAAAATCGAAAGAAAAAAGTAATTCCGCAGAGGCATTCATTATCGTTTGCTCTTTCAGATGCACTTCATTGCATTCAATAGATCAAATAGTAAAGCTGTGAGAATTAAATGTAGAAATTCTCCATTGGATTAACATTACGTCCACGAAATCAAAATGGCGAATAAACTGGATCCTTAATAATCATCTAATCGATATCTTCTTACAATGTGTTTAAATAATATAAGATCATTATAAGCATTTCTTGAAAAGTATAATGTTCTAAACTGTTGAATAAGAGATGTTTTTAATTTGACTTGTATTAATTCGAGAGGCAGAAAAGAGTCAACTCTGCAAACACATGTATTAACTTATAGAGTTCACTATATTTTTCACTAATTTATTTTTAAATAAAGGCTCACATGAATGGATGTCGCATAAACAAAGTAGTTATACACATTATTTTAGAATGCTTCCTTAGACAAGAATAATTTGCTTGCATTTTATTTGATAAAATCATCACTGCAATTCATATTTTAATCATAATTTATCTATTATGAGTTTATTTACAGTGTGCAATTAAAAAAAAAACAGAGCCACTTAGATATGTACTTATGAACATAACAGAAAAAAAATCTGTTGTCCCTTGAATCGAACGTTATATTTTCGAGCTTTATATAAACATTCAACATTTTATGATTACAACTATCTATATTCAAACAATGTAATAGCTTCCCTCTAAATAACCGTATAAGTTGTAACAGGAAAGCTGTTATGTTTGTTATGAGCTTATCTGCTTTTAGTCAAAGAATCGCTGATCTTACAGAGAACAATGAAAACATTTTCCTCTTTTCATGCTTCAATGAAACTATCGTTTTACGTTATGAATATCTTACAGCAATTGAGCATTTGCAAAATCAAGTTCCTTTTTTTTGTAATACGTTCTTCTAAATTTTTGCGAGCAATAACAAGTAATTTCTATTAATATCTTTTTGAATAAGCAGTTGATCAGAGTTAATTTGTTGGAGCATTGTCTGTTTATCCGATGGAATTGGATTGACATTTTGGAATTGTAGTATTTCGGAACATTATGACCATCATTAGGCTTATCTTTTTCCGTGTGGAAGTGGTTTCGGAGAATAGAATTAAGAGCTATTGTGAGTTTGAAAGCAATCAGTAAAAGCGGATATTTTCTCTTCCTTGGAGCTATTTGTGAAAGGAAATAATTTTTGTCGTAAATCAAATTGAGGCAAAATATGCTGATATTGTTTTAATGACTGAAGACATTTAAGGAGAAAAATTCATAATTTCATTAACTGTTTTTAGAATTTTCATTAATTGCTTACTGATTTGAATGTTTTTTATGTTTTATGGTTATTGTCTTATTATTTTCGTTTCAAAGCTCAAATAATTTTAATTATTAATGGAGGTAAAAGAAGTTAATTATTTTAAATGTTTCCTCTTAAAGTTTTATATTTTTTACAGGAAATACTAAAAACAATGCATAAATGATTTAAATGTCATTTGTCTCTTCATACTTAATTTTTATATTTGTAAGCTGAATTAATTACTTTTTCACGGAAGAGAATTTACCGAAAATAATTAATTATTTATTCCAGTTGTAAATTAAAATCTTTATTTGGAATGTATGAATAAATTAGTATTCTTATTAATATAAATTAACATTTTCTCTGGATCGAGATTAAAATCTCAAGAAAAATATAATATACATACATCGCTGAAGTTATCCATTAAAAATTTATTATTGATATTAGAATTTTTTTTTCAGTTATTTGCTTCAAGCTACTGATGAGAATTGTGAAACTGGGTTCTTTTTCAGTTTCATGTTTTCAATTTGTAAATAAATTATTAATTAAAAAAAGACATATAACGAGTAAGCTTGATATTTATGTTTCAATGTAAAATTTCTTTATAAAATATTCATGTGTTCCTCTTACTTAGTTTTGTAAAGGCTTTATTACATATGCTATCTCTCCAATTTCATAAGGAAAAATAATTCTTAATAAATTAATTGGAATTTTACACTACTAAATATTTCAAGTTCCTCAGTCTTACCCTTACTTTTAAGAATATTCACATTTTTTAGAATGAAACTGTAAATAACAATGTTTTAAATTATTAAAAAACTAGGTCCAACATGTTTGTTATGTTTTCTTAGTATTTAATTTTTAATGAATTTTCCCTATATATATCTTGCATTATAATAAGTTATTCAAGTTACAATATCGAATATTTGTTTGTATGTAGGATAAAATACATATGCATATATATATATATATATATATATATGATATATATATATATATATATATATAAAATTTGGTACTTTATTTTTCACATAACATCCTAAATTGTAATGGAATGAAATATAAACGTCAGAGGTATTTGCTTGATAAATTCCTAATTTTTTTTAATGTGCAGAAAGGTACAAAATGCAGTTTTGTGCACAAGTACATAGTTTATAAAAATTATTAAAATAAACTATCTTATCCTCATATTTACAGAATTCAAATTTTTTTATATTTCCTTCAGGAAACATTTTACGATTAGTATTTCACCTTTTTGCACATCATTTATATACTCACTGATTTAATTCGTCATCTATCTCATTTTGTTAATTCCTAAAGAATACAATTAAATTACATATATCGAAAGCACAAACCCATTTCATTTGCAATTGCAAGAGGTTTGAGAAAAAATTAATCGCTGTCATCAGAATTGTTTTCCAGCGATCTATAATATCAAATCAAACTTCAATCTTATCACACTTCATAACAAACCACAAGACAGCCATGTTATATAGAACAAAGCTTATCAAGCTATTTCAAACATTTGTCCCTAATTAGATAATACTGATATAGAACACAATAATTAGCACTTAATTAAAACTCTTATTAATTTCACATATCTTCCATCCTTTCCTAACTCTTACTCTCGTTTTTCTCTAGTTTTTTCTTCTTCCTTTTTTCTTGTCCCCATTCCGGTCAGGTTTGCTACCTTCAGGGAGGACGAGGGCTAAAAGTGAAAACGATAAACAATGTCTTTCAGAAGAAAGTGGAGATCGAAAAATCGTGGAAACGAAAGTGAGAGAGGAAATTGGGTCTCCGATGCCATTTTTAGAAAAGACTCCGTCAAGTTCTGGTTCAATAAACCCTTTAAATGGAAAGTGGTCAGAATAACCATTACGGAGAATTTCTTCTTCTTCTTCTTGTGTGCGTGTTGTCATCCTTGTATTACGGCAGTAGGTGGTAAAGTTCTTTACCAACAATAAAAAAGTAAATATTTTTATTGGATCAAACTCTTTTTTGTGTGTGTTGTTAACGCTTCAACGAAAAACGTTAATCGACTTTGAAGCTATATAAATATTACGTTTTGTTTGCGTGACTTCACTATTTGCTTTTTACGTTAGTAACAAATAGAATTCCCACCCTCACCCCAAGAATGGGTGTCGTTACAAGCAACAGAATAAACAATAATTGAGTTCAGTTTCTTCATCTATTGGTTTCATGTAACAATGCATTAAATGTGTCACTTACTTCTCTAAACTGTGTCGGATAAATAACAGCGACTACTTAAGTAATTATTTCACTGCCATCACTATCAGTCAGTCACTAACTCTATCATTCCTCATTACGTCATATTAAAAATGTAAAAACAAATGGGACTAATTTAAATAACTGAAAGATCTGAAATGATGAGGGAGCATTGTTTGAATACTTAAGTTCTTAAAAGCTGAAAAATAAAAATATTTAATTTACTCACATTGTTTCGGCCTTCCTTCATTATTTTACTTTACAATCATCTTTCTTTATTCTACCTTCATTATTTTACTCTTCAACAATCCTTCTTTAATTTTCCTTCATTATTTTACTCTACAACAATCCTTCTTTATTCTTCCATCATTATTTTGCTCTACAACCATCCTTCTTTATTCTTCCTTCATTATTTTACTATACAACCATCTTAAAGTCCAATGAAATAGTCAATAAGTTCAAAACTACAATTGAAGACACGTAAGAGCAGGATTTTATTACGGATCAAAGAATAGGCAAGATCCCGTTCCTTCGAATCCCTTTTAACTCAATTAATTATAGTCCATATTCTTATAATAAAGTCTTAGCTTACCTAATCTCTCATTATGATTCATTCCCTCAGTTACAGCAGATGAGACTCCTATTATTCTGATCAGGAGTCACTTCCTACTACTTTCAATATAAACGATTAATTAAGATGATTTAATTCAATTTAAGAATATTTATCATCTTTTCGTTATCACCTATCTCCCTTCTTAATGCTTCCAATTCTATTTCGCTCAACATATCTTTATCCCCAATTCAATTCACTACACTTCTCATCTTCATCTGATTTACTTATTTATGCTTCGCATTGGTAGGCAAGGAGTTGTAATTGTATGCAATTCAAATTACCAAAAAGTCCCCGAGGTTAGTGAAGAGAAATTTGTGAATAGCTCAACATCACAACATGATTATTGCAAAAAGAAACCTACTCAGAATCTGCGCAGCAATAGTCGAGTGATCAATGCATCGGACTCGTAGCCGTCAATGTTTTAGTCAAGTATTGCTTCCAAATCCTGATTATATTAAAGGCATGGCATGAAGGGGAAATAATGAACCTTAAACCTGTAAAGCTCCATTATTATTTTCTTCTGAAGTCTTTATGAAGCTTATTTATAGTATAGTCTTGTGAATCTCAGCAATCGAATGAAGAGAAATTCATTCATAAGAGCTAATCGACTTATTTTATTCTGACCTACAAATAATCAAAATTTAATTCTTAATCTAGTTTACTTGTGTGGCAACTAATTCTTATACTTGTCTAATTAAGGTTTAAATATAATAAAGGTTGTTCTTTTTCCCTCCGAGCAATTGGAAGTTATTTTATTAAACTTTATTTTGCTCTTTATCTTAACCTTTAATTTTAATTTATTTTATCTAAAAAAAAAAAAGAGAAAGAAATGTTGTAATATCTTGACCTTGTGTTTGGTTCAATATATCGCAGGAGGATTCAATGCCATAAATACCCGCCAACTAACCGAGGTCGAAGCCTTACAAGAATTAAATACGAAGGTTCAAATCCTTGAATCTTTGTTGGTCCTGCTGATTCAAAACTGCTGTTTGGACCCGAAAATCCACCGTTATTGTCTTTTGGAATCGTAAAGGGATTCTCTTCATTGAATATTTGCCCCAAGGGAAGCAATTAATAGTATAACTTCGGTGTTGAAAAACTATAAAAAATTACGGAAGCTGGTACGGAACAAAAGAAGGGGAAAGCGAAAGAAGATAATGTGTTTGTGGCATGACAGTGCACGTCCAAACACAGACAACACCATAGCACTGCTCTTGGACTAATTCGATTGGGACGTCATCATTCTCTCTTTTCACAACCCTGATCTGGTATCTTTAAAATTTCATCTTTTTACTTCTCTGAAATAGCTTCTTGATGGAAAAAAGTTTTCGACCGTCTATGATGCCCATGTGGTGCAAAACAATGGGCCAAAAAGATGACGAGAAACTTTTTTTGAGGAAGGTATAACAATTACGTAGGTATAAGAAATACTTAGCTCAATTCTGTATTGCGAAGGAAGGCAACTACAACGAAAAGTAGTGTTTGTGAAGGTATATGAATTTGTAAATTTTCAGAAATATATTTCCAAGAAATTAAGTATTCTTGCTATGTGAACATGGCTCGTACATAAAATAAAACAAAAATGTAAAGCTTATTGAATTGGATGTATTTTAAAATCGCATAGTGAAGTAACACTTTGTGGAAAATAACATATACATGCCACATACCATTGCCAGTACAGTAGAACATCGATTATCAGAAATAATAGGAGACTGGGAGTTCAGATAAACGATCATTTACAGAAAGGTTGTATCAATGTCATTAGAACAAT
>BMAW01051382.1:0-19218 GCA_019974015.1 Nephila pilipes | reverse complement strand
TATATCATTCTTAATTTAAAGGGGCTCACACATTCCCTACTTATTTTATTTAGGAATATCATTCACGTATCATTATAATCTCAAGTAATGAATATAAGGTATAGCGCCACAATTCTTCTATTTTGTATGGATTGTAACATAAGTTATACATTGCGATAGAAAATTATGAGAATTAATTCTCACGGAATGGTATTTTTAGGATTGTTCGCTTATGTAGAAATACCAACTCCATTATAATTTGAGAATTACATTATTATGATTAAATATTACTAATTTTTATACTTGTTAGTAAGATGAACGTTGATATTAATACGTAAAATTTTGAGTTAGAAAATACCACGCGAATGTTAAAGTTACGTATTTAACACTATACACACAACTAATGACAAATTGAAGAAGTATAATTGAAACAACAATCCTTAGAGTATGAATAAAACAATAACTAATTCTATCATGCAACAATAAGTAATTTAATCCATTAAGCACATATATAACATTTACATTAAATTATTTCAAACAAATAGTCAAACAGTATACGGTTAGTATGATTTTGATAATACATTATAAGTACTTTAGTTATAACTCATTATATTTACTACAATAATCAATGTTAAGAATTTTAACACACAACACAACTGTTTGTGTTAACCTTTATAGAATTTTTGTAAAACTGTATTAATTGTAGCATTGACATTACTGAAATAATGCATGATTTTTCAAAATGTTTAAAGTATGCACTTGTAACATGGCAGTAGAACAAGCGAAAGTAATTTCTTATTTTAGTCAACTTTAAATTTATGTCTATACAAAGAATGTTCAAACTAGAAACTATTTCGCGTATTACATTGGGATATATTTTAAATGCGATCAATTATTTTTTGCGTTTCTTCTCTGAAGGACTGTCCAGAAGGGCTCTCAATGAGTCTATTTTAGGAGTGTAAAAGCACAGCATTTAAATTTATTTTGAACTTTACTTAGTTAAATAGTTTATAAAACCAACCCAAATCCATGCCAATAACATTCCTACATGGCAATCATTACACGATTGATTCATGGAAAATTCCAGAACTATCCATGTGACATAAGAAGCTGCTGGGTACAATTATTTGCAGCCTCTATGTAATATACATGCATATATATATATATATATATACAGAGAGAGAGAGAGATAAAAGTTATTTAAATTTGTTTTTTTTTTCTAATTTTAAATGTCTTTTTTTATTTTTGTAGAATGTTTATTTTGGGATTTTTTTAGTTTTGAATTTATAAAGTATATTTACTCCTTTTACATTTTTTTTTCAATTATTGTTATCTACAATTTCGTTTTAATATGGTTTTATATTTTTTTTCATTTATTTGTATAATTTTTCACTAGATGGTGAGACATTTTAATGTTGACTTTTACACATCATTAATTATTAAATTTTTTAATTTTACGATAAGTAAAATTATTCATCATTTGAAAAATCTTTAAATAAATCAATCAGAAATTAAGTTAGGGTGTTTAAGCCTTTCTTTTTGGAAGTATTATAGCACTGTTTTGAAGGAAAGTTGCAAGAATATTACTCAGCTTGAGTTTGCTGGATTTTGGTAGCATAACCTTTTTTACTTTTTAAGTTAAATTTATTAAAATATGTGTATGAATGTGTTTAGATTTATTTGTATGGATTACGTTAGTATATTAAGTTTAAAGAAATATGCTTCCTGCGTTTTAATTAATTATTTTTACTTTGGTGGAATTATTGTTAGTATTAATATTAATGCTAGTATTGGTAACTAATGATAAATGATATTTGATAGAAAAAGCCCTTAAAATTATTGATAAAAATAAATTGCTTTTAATTTCACACGTATATTTCCTTATTTATCTCTAAGAATGTTTCTTTTTTTATTTTTTCGCATTATGTAAGACTATAATTAATGAAAGCATTACATGAAGTATTATTTTTAGTCAACTTGTAAGGTGTACGAGTATTCAGATAATTTTTTTTTAGCGTACTGAATCTTTTACATAGTATATTAATTACGTAACACATACACACAAGCATTCAAAATATATTTTAGGAAAGTCCTGTGAATAAGGTTCAATACTTATATGTTACTAATTTATTTTGGATTAAAATAATTATAAGTTCAAATTTATTATCCACTTTTTTAAACAAATACATCTACATGCGGTCCTGAATTTGTAGAATAGATTAATTATTAAAGAATAAATGAAATTTTTATCAAATACTTTACAGGGGAAATAATAGATGTTCATGTAAAAATATATTAACTATTTAAATTGTGTCTATAAGTAATTACACTAATAACTTTTTTATATTGTATTGCATGTAATTTCTACAGCAATTGTTTTTCTTTACAATTGGAGATTTTTCCCATAAATATTATGATTTCGTTTTTCGACTGATTAGCTTACCTTTTATTTTTACTTAATACATTATAGGACATATGGAATATTTTATTACTTATAAAATTTAGCTTTTATCTTTACATAACATAAAATAAAGCAATATTTTCTCATACAGTATTTTTTATAATTAAATGATTTCACATAATCAGATGTGTGTTCAAAATAAATATTCAACAAAAATATAGCATTTACAAAGCATCAGGGAAAGATTTGACTGATACAAAAGAGTATCAAACACAAGAATACTCGAAATAGAAAGAAATACTTCAAATGTATTCATAGGATAATCATGCATTGAAAAAGAAATTTTTACAATTTCAAAATTATTGATAGATTTATTTCAGAAATGGATCAGATAAATTCTGATCCGTGGTCTGATCAGAATTGATGTAATTGTCAAAACATATCTTACATGTCGTGTTTGGATAAGTAACTTAACTATAAAAATGCTTTGCCATCGAATTTACACCTATTACGAGTATATAATTGAGTTAGAAGGACATCTTGCAATCGGATAGGACTAGACTAAAATTTTAAATAATAGAACGGCTAAGTATTTGAATTGAAGCAATGCAGTGATCCAATGAGGTGAGTAAGAGTACATGAACATAACCAAATTGCAGCTGTAGAACGGCAATAGGGGATCTAAAACTAAATAGAACTTAAGGACCGACTGATAGTGAACTCTGCTGCTACAGCGTTACATTTATAAATGCCAATGTTGTGACTTGCACTCCCACGACTATTGGTAGATGTATAACGGACTCTAATATTCTCAAACCGACTATTACACCACTCATTCTTCCCGTATGTAAGCCTTTTATACAATTGCAATGGTTTGTGAACTCGATCATCTTAGAATAGACTGGGAATGAATTGACTTTTGTAACAAATTCAGCACAGACATAACTAGAGATATCAAAGTGTGCATTAAAGTCTTAAATCTCATAATATAAAGCACTATTGAAGCCCATAACAGAACATTATGCCTTTCAATGCCATTTCACCTTTGGTTGTCAATCATAGTACACATTTTGTAAATGCGTACAGAGAAGAAACCGCCCCTTCCCACACCTTTAATTTGTTTCTTTTTACTGCGTAACGCTCCGGAAGCATTCATGAACAATATATTAAGTAGTCACATTTTTCAATACAAATTATTTTCAAACAGAACAGTTTCTAAGCCATTTGAGATGTCTATTCTATCCCACATACAAAAAGGCGAAACTTAAAAGGAAATTGTCTACAACCATCCCAAAATGTTGTCTATATAGGTCATATTTTAGAGACAATTAGAAAACAAAACCTGCATAACACTATTTGGGAATTCAATCAATTTCTGTCCCGTCAGAAACAATCAAATACCACTAATATCAAAGTCAAAAATATACCAATACTTTATTTTGAACCGATATCTCTGAAGCAAATCGTGCCTTAAATCAAATGAGTAAAATACACTTAGCATGAATTTTCTCAAATGTTCTTTTTCATTTGTGTTTATAGCAACCATTTTATTTTCCTTCAATTCTGGCTGTCTAAGTCAGATAATGGCTGTTAAGATCAAATGAAGTATGTGCTTTTGAGTCCTTGAAATACCTTATTATTAAAACATTTTTCTTATTTTGATTTTAAATGGATTTCGTTCGAGAACTGTTACATATATATTTTAGTAAAATACGGATATTAAACTTATGTAATGTAACTCCATTCCAGAAATGAATAAAAACATCGAGCAAAATAACGCGTCGGGTGGAAGGAGAATTTTTCTTCACAATAAATGTGAAATCCCTGAAATGAATAATTTCTGTTCAATTCAGAAACACTTGTGTTTTTGCTTACAAGCTAATAAGGCTTATTAGATACATATTTGCTTACAAGTTAATAAGGTTTATTACATACATATTTGCTTACAGGTTAATAAGGTTTATTAGATACATTGTCGCCGCTGTAACTTAGTGATCATTGTATCGAATTCGCAGGCGGCGTTATTTCATCGAGTACTGGTTCGAGCCTGATGTCTCTAAAAATCCACCTTATAACGGGCTGATGTACGTTAAATTTGTAGGGATTCTAGGGTACAACATGTTATATGCCAAATAAATTTCGCTGTGATATATGTGGTCCTTTTGGGTGTACAATTTTATGTTGCCAGCAGTGCATATATATATATATATATATATATATATATATATATATATGTATCGGAAAAAATACAAATAAACAATAATACATTAGATAAATCAGAGAATACTGATCTTAATATAATTTTATGTAATTATATTTAATTTTGAAGAAATAAAAGCATATAAATATAAAAAAATATTAAAGTTAAATCTAAAACTTGAAACTATTTAAAAAAATAAAAAATAAAACTGAAGGAATGAAGTCACTGGTATAATCATATTTTATTTAATAATATTTATTGAACCGCATGATGTTGAAGCAATTTAATTTTTGAAAGATATTGTCTTTGTCATGATCAATTAGAGTAGGAAGTTGCCTGCCTTAAGCTACACTTATCAGTTGTAGAAAACCGACCATTAGATGAAAGCTAAAGCTCCTACGTCTAAGGAAAGCTAAAGGGTAAAGTAAAATTTCCAAGCCTTGAAGGTGAAACTTTTCGTTTTTGCACTTTGGGTTTTTGCAACAGCTAACAGCTCTGTTTAATTTCAGTGCACATATGTTATTCACGGATTAATGACCTTTACTCTTGAAGGTATTTTGAATACGCACATCCATGATATGAGGGCATCTAGAAAACCATACGGCATGCGTCCTCATGTATTTCGGAAGCGTTTCAGCGTAAATGTTTTTGCTGGAATTATGGGTGAACATTTGATCGGCCTATACATTCGGCCATTCCGATTGGACAGCAAAAAGTACCTCACATTTGTACAGAAGGTATTGCAAAAGATACTTAAACCAGTTGCAGCCAACATTCAAACACGTATGCAGTTCCAGCACGGCGTAGCAACACGTCCTTATTTCAGCCTGGATGTGCGGAGTGCTTTAAACGCTAAATTCCCATGTAGACCGATTGGTAGGGGTGAGTTCCAAACTTATCCGGTAAGATCACCTCATCTCTCCTTCCTGGACTTTTTACTGTGGAACCATTTGAAAAGTTTCGTAAACGAAAATCCCATCGACTCAAACGAAAACCTATGTGCCACGATTTCTGTTGCTGCTGGCACTATCGAAGAAATGTCGGGTGTGTTTCAAAAAGCGCATTGCAGATATAACGCTTGTTTTACCACAGACGGTCGCTCCTTTCGTCAGTTTCTGTAATTTTGCCACTAATGCTGTCAGTAAAATATTTAGTATCACCTAAATACATTACAATTCCGTTCTTTTATGTGACAATAACGGTTCTAGCGTTTTGAAACTTGCTCTTTCCCTATGCCTTGCATGATGAAAATTGCATGTTTAGATGTTTCCTATCATCCTTAATTTTTTGTCCATGAGTTTCGAAACATCCTGTTAGAAAACTCTATAAACATAAAATTTCACAAATGAATACAAATGACCCTATGAATGGATTGCATCAAAATATGAAATCCGTGAAGCATAAATATGTCTCAAATAGAAAGAAAAGAGATAATTTCTAATCATACAAATGGTTTATGTCAGTGACGTGTTATATTTGACATCGGTAATAAATTGCATTGTTTCTTCTCAGAGATATTTGTTCATGGACTAGAATAGGACAACGTCTAGACAAAAGAAAACATGGAAGTTGTATTTTGTCTTATACATCCTATCGAATAGAGATAATGCAAAAGACAAATAATAATTCTGTGTAATTCTGAGAAATCATACTCATAATTGGGTTTTCGCTTCGAATAATACTAAAAAAGCCAACATTTAAACAAAGAGTAGCTGAACTCGAAAATTAAATTAGATGAATTTTGAAAAGAATAGCTTTATATATATATATATATATATATATATATATATATATATATATTGATTCAAAGCAAGAAAACTTTCACGTTTCAATATTTTTACTGTTTGGTACATTAATTTTTCTCTCTGTCTTCTTCTTTGTGTCTTCTGAGTGATTCTCTATTTTCTCTCATAAAGTCAATTTTGCAGAGCATTTAACTTATGCAAATGAAGATGTATGATTAGTTTACCAGTTTAAAAGTACGAAAGTTTTTAATTAATAAGTTTTCAAAGACCAGACAATTTTTTTTTTCTTTCCATTCCTGTATTAGTTGTGAATTACACATGTTTCTATACTCAGACTACTTAATTAATATTAATATCTATTTAAACAGTTTAGCTACTGTATCATTCAGCATCCTAATTCCTTAAGTCCCTCAGAAAGTTTCTTTTACATTACTAAAATATTTTGTAGTTACATTTAGCTCTTTAAGTTAAAAGTTTTTTTTATATCCGTTGCAATTACTATTCAGTTAATTCTGTATATATATTTTTTTCTGTTACAATTAAAAACAGATCTATCCATTTTCCAGTTGTACCTAAATGGGTTTCTTTGTAATTGTAATAATTTTAATTGAAAAAAATTCTTACATTTCTCAAAAATATAATTAATCTTTATCCCATCAAAAAATAAAATAATTATTATGTAATTTTTATTGAAACTGTAACTAATTATTAAATCTTACATTAAGCTGAACAAATATAAAAATTCCATAGAAAGGAATATCCATGCTTTTCTTGAGAAAAAACATTTAAGAATACCAACTTTTATAACAAATGCATAATTTTTTTTAACAATTAAACGAAGGTTTTCTTACCTCAAAAATACTTATCAAGCCAAGGCATGATTTCAAGTACACATACTCATAATTGAATTAAATTTAATTAAATACTATTCCTTCAGGTTTTAATAATTAGCTTTAATATAAATTTTTTCTCAATATTTTTAATATAATATTATCAAATAGTGCTTACTGCAAAAATAGATTAATTAATTGATTCAAATATATATTTAAAAAATTGCAGTGGAAAAATTTCCATCTTAATGTATTTTTGTATAATTTTTCTTAAAACTATAATTTATTCTGACATCTAAACTTCCTAATAATTGTATATATTATAAGCAAAGAAACATGTTATGATCTATTAAATAAAAATCAAAGTAATGTAATTTCAGATTTATTTTCATTTACCATTGAAAACAAAACGCTACGGACAACTCACAAAACTATTTCTAACATCAAAACTGCAACTCCATATCATTCATCCGTAACTATCAATGTAATGTAATTCTTAAACATATAAATATAGTTACAGGATCCAAACATGAAAATTAATTACTAATTAATGAGAGTCTTATAATTTATAATCATTATTTAGTCGATGGAATAAACAGAATCTGTAAGAAAAAATTTTCAATCTCAAAGTGTATAAGAATGGTATGCTAAACGATTTTTTCCTTTTTTTTAGAATTGAAATTCTAAATATTTCTGCTGACTTCATGTCGATTAAATAAAATAACCACAAAAAAGTTTTAATACATCGATAAATTTGAAAGTAATATAAAATTTAAGCAATTTAATAGGAATTATGCAATCAATGAAAGTCTGCTGAACATCAAAGATAAATTTCAGCACTCTTTGAGTACGCTACTGCACAGAAACGACATAAGCCACCATCAAAATGTCTGACTACTTAGTACACTATTCATTATTTAATCAGCCAGCCTAAGAACCGTAAAATGTAAGAAAGCGTAAACTGAAATAGAAAAACCTAAAATAGAATAAAAGCAACATAATATAGTAATTATATACTGCTTAAATTATTGACACTGGCAAATAAAGTAAAATTAACTGTTAAAGGCAGTTTATAAGATATTGAAACTAGTGTTAGTTTTCATCAAGCAAATACTTAATGAACTTGAAGTCTATAATACAAATATATAAAGGTATCAGAAAATGATAGGAATTATGGAATATCTTGTTTTTGAAATATATATATATATATATATAATAATTTGAAATATATATATATATATATATATTTCAAATTATTAGTATAACTTAGATTGCTTGTGTGCCTAATAATGATATTTTAATTATTCTATAGAATTATAAAAGTAATTGTTTTGTCAAAAAGATTTTTTTCCCTTCTAAGTTGAATATGTACATGTTTTGTGAGATATACTTACATTCAGATACCATTTTAAGGAAGACTATTATACGGTATAGCTCCAAAATTTTTTATCCTTCTATAGAGGGAACTGGTGTATATAGTGAACCTAAAATAGTTTTAAGTAATATCTAAGTTTTGAGAAACAATTTTTACTAGGAAATAACTAGAATTTCTAAAACTACGAAGATCCATAATTTTTTTCAAAAAAATATTCAAAAATATTTTTAAAAAAATGGTTCATTGTATTTTGTGTATAATTTTCCGAATGAAAAGTAAAATCTTTTTAATATTTATGGAATGTTATTTTTTTTTCAAAATGGTATCTTAATACAAATATATCTGAAAAATCATGTCATATTCCAGTCAAATGGGGGGAGGGGGCATTTTGATCAAAAACATACTTTTATGTTTCAAGAAGCTGATTAAAATATCATTATTAGTGCACCAAAATCTGTAGCTCTTGGAATTAACAGCTCTAAATAAGCTCAACGAATTTTGAATCATAACTCTTACCAAACACATCTTTACAAAATCCAGTACTTTTTTTTTATTCCACATGTCCTGGTACCTTTAACACAAAATTAGGAATCAATTGCAGAAAGAAATTGGTGTTAGTTTTGATAAAGCAGGAATTTTAAATACAATGAAACAAATTAGACAACAGGCAGTCTAAAAATAAATATAAATTATATATAACAGCAATATTCAAAATATTCTTATAATGAACATAACAATATTTATTATTAGGAATTAAAATATTTTAAGTAATTTTTCGAATGAAAGTAACAGTGTTTATGTTTGCTTGTGATTTTAAATGCAACTGAATGCTCTTTGCTTAATATTATGCCACTGTACCATTAAATAGGTGTAAAAGCAATACTGTGAATTTTAGAAAGTATAACAAATCTTTAAAATCAAAAAATACAGAGAAATTAAACTAAATAATTATGAAAGAAAAATTCAACAGGCGACTTAGATGAAAAAGAGAAAGCATAACTATTAAAGGCAATACAAATTCACTGTATAATAAGTCAATAAATCATTTAAAAGTGAAAGAGAAATTTAGGCTTAATTTTCACAAAGCTGCAATCGGACACTTTAACAAAAATGAAAACAATACATTTAATAAAAGTGTCAGTCAAACAGAGAAATGTTTCTAAAACACAAATTCAACAGGTAACTCATTTCACTAAAATTGAGTAGAGAACCACTAAGTACGAGTATGTCGAGCAACCTATTGGAAGTGAAGGAGACATTTAGGCTTAGGATTTCATCAAACTGGAATCGAACACTTCAATCAACAAGCAATAAAAATGCTGATCAATATACAGCCAAAAGAATAAAATTTAATTATAACACAATAGTAAATGTATTTCTTCATCACTAACTATTTGCTTGCCGCTGAGACAAAACATAATACTGTTTACACTAAGAAATTCACATTTTGAAAGAACATTTTCTTCATATTTTTTGAAATATATTTTTTTGATATAACGATTCATATACGTTTCTGGCAAAAGTAGTAAACTCTTCCTTTTAGCAATAAAAGTTGCGATTTTTGTAAAAATATTCCTTATAAGTTTTTGTTTGATAATTTGCAAAATATTTATAGGAAGGTACAGTACAATTCGTCCATATGGCCAAACAGTACTGTAATAACTGACGTTGTGGTTTTATATCTACCGTAAGTTTTTTTATAGTTGGTTCGATTTTTGTAATGTGTGATTTCAAAGTTTTCAATGTTCAATGCAAATTTAAAAGAGTGATTTCAGTTTTATGGCTGTATTTTATACTATTATAGTTTTTTGTTATATTTACATTAATAACTATATTGATTAATTCTAAATTTATTATTATTTTACGTTTGTCCCTTATATTTATAGTAACATTTCTTATAATTTAATAACTATATACATTTGAATCCTGGGGAAAATAGCAATTTGTACTTTCAAATCATTCTCTTCATTATTTGTCAAAGTACATGTTTTACTTCAGTTATTATTACATTTATTATTAATTAATTTAGAACTACTATATCTATTCGTGGATACATTGTAATTTTCCTTTTAGCATATACCTTTATATTCCTAGCAGTAGTTTTTCGAAATGAATTTTTGGTCAAAATATTATAGTATCCATTATATGTTAGGTTACAAAAAATACAAATTTTTTGCAAATCTTACAAAGCTGACAATCGTTATGAACACTATTCCCAAACATTTGTATAATAATATGATAATAACCTTGTAAGAATTACAGGAATTTTCATCTCCATCATAACCTTAGTTATCATAATCATATTTATCTATGCCCATGTCAACCCTAACCAAAATCTTTCATCAATAAACCATAATTAATAAATTAATAAAAAATACCAAGAATCTCAATTATCAAAAAACAATAAAAATGATAGAATTACAACTCAGATACCAATCCACTAACAAAAACATTTAACATAGAGAATTAAGTGCATCAATCATAATCATTAATGGAAAGAAAGACCTCACATACACTTTAAAATTGCATAGCAGCGAACAAAGGCAGCTCTTAAAATTTCCCCTTGGCTAGACACTGAATATCTAATTTTCAAAAGCATCATACCATACCTTAAAAAACCTACAAAACTAGTTTTATCTTGAAAAAGTATTTTTAATTAAAATATTTTTGCTGTCCAAACCAAACAAAACCAAATTGTAATAAAACATATCATACTAACTATTCATATATAAATAAAATATTATAGAATAATAAGGAAGATAATTAAAGAAAACTAATTTTTAAAAAATAGTTATATTGGAAAATGAATTAAATCTTATTTCAAACTCACAATAAATTTTAGATAATACTTCATAAAAATACATAAAAAATATTTAAAATTTCATCATCAAAATCTAAATCATAAGAATTATGAGAATCATAACAAAAAAAAAAAAAACTGGCAATGAAGAAAGAAAAAAAATGTAGTATTGTAATCTTTCTTGATAATGTAAGAAAAGAGAAAAAGAATCTGAAATGAAGTAAAATATAAATAAAATTAAATTAAATTCATTACTGATATCTAAAAAACAAAATTAGGAACATAAATTGCTTTAATTAAAACTCATGCTCAAATACCCTGTTAGTGTTTTAATTGTCACACAATATATGTGCAATGCAACCATGTATTTGTATGCATGTATATAAATAAAATATTAACTAAATATTTAAATGTTTCAAGTTTATTCATTATATCAAAATAAATTTAGAATATCAAATCATCTTTAAAATTTAAGGGTAATAATTGAAATATTATATAATATTTTTGTAATGAATTCTTATTTATTAATTCAAATGATTTTACTAAATTGCTTGAAAATATTTTTTTCAGAACTTCGAAGATCGCTTGATTCTACAGTTTGTATTATTTTAGAATCAAATCAAAATTAATTTAGAACAGTATTGTCTTATTCCTGAGTTATGTGTTCGGTATACTTTCTGCCAACTTTTTTAATAATATTAAAAGCCTAATGAAAATCTTGCATCAGCTTGGTTCATAATAATTTTTCTTAAGAGTTGCGGATAACTTTAAATTATACTTTTCATAATACTGAAGGAAAAAAAAATTATTTCCATTTCCTATTTCATCAAATATGAAAGTTATTATTATTTTTATCTAAGAAAGGAAATCTAAAATTAACTCTATTGTCATCAATAATCATAGTAAGGTAATGGGCTATATGGATTTTATTCTTTTGATTTATTTTCATGGAAATCAACTGGAAAGCAAGTCATTAATCAAATATTGCTTACATAATAGTCACTCTTGCCAAGGTTTGAAATTTACAAATACGTTCCATAAAGTACTGTATTCTTTTCAGGAATTCGGAAACTTTTTGTATTGGATTCCTTTGCTATTACTAATAATGATGATAATCACTCTGAAGGCATGAACAGACCCAGATAATAGGATATTAAAATATTGAGACAACCGTTGTTTGTGTTTTATGTAAACTGTACAGAGAAAATTGTCTTTATTTTTTCAATCACTATAAGTAATAGCTTTCAGTTAATGATAGATTATATGGTATAGTTATTTACATAAATAAAATAAATAAAATTATATTTATTTTATAGCTAAAATTAGTTTTTACTATTGAAAATATGTATAAATATTAAACATTCATATTTCAAGTTTCATAGACATGGGATAGATTTTTAAAATAATCAATCAAATGAAATTTAAGTTGATTCAAGTGCTCAAATGTGTTTAAGTGTTATACTAACTGTAAAACGTTTCTTATGTAAATGTAATATTAATTCTTTTATTATATCAATTCTTATTGGCTAATTATTTTTATTTTTAATTACATTTACAACTTTATGTAGGAATGAGTTAGTGAAGATAAGTGTATATAAAAATATTTTTTTTAATTTCAGAGGCTTATGGCTTTCAGGTGCAATTTTTTTTAAAAAAAAGTCGTGAGATCATATTATTCAATATATGTCTTTAAAATGCATTTTTCTAAACATACACACATTTACATCATATATATAAGTCCAGTTTTGTATAAAAAAAAGATTAAAATTATGTTAAATATCATTATCTGTAGTCATGCTAGTTGAAATATTTTTAAATTAAATGGACGCTTAGATTTGCAAATATGTGAGCGAAGAAAAATTTAAAACTGCATTTACTTCTCTGAACTAACATCGATTCTAACATTTCATTAGATTTCTACATATTTCGTAAGTACCATATTTAGGGTTTTGTTTAGAGTATCATGTAATACATATTAATGTACTGCAATGTAAAACAATATATTGATTAAAAAACAATTTTATACAAATTATAATGTTCTGCATATATTATATAAAAGTAGGTTTGCTTTAAGTTTTGACACGTTATTATGGTCTTAAAATCAGCGTAAATAATGTAAAATTGTATGAAATTTAAAGTATAACTCACAAATTTTAAAATGAATTAATTGCTTTTGTTTGAAGGAAAAAATTCTTATCTCAATATTAAAAATTAAATACGTTTTGTATTTTATACAAACTTATTTCATGAATATCAAAGCATTTTATTCCTAAACGGGTTTGATATACTAATTTATGTATATTAATTTCTATATTATTTCCGTAAAGATTCATTTGAACTTTAGCACTTGTAATGCTTTTCAACATGGAAAAGAAATTGAAATAGCGCTAAGAAAAAAGAATAAAATAGCGATAAAAGTGCGTGTTACCTTATTCATATTTCTTTTTACATTTAGTTTGTGTTTAAAATACTTTTATCATTTAGAATAAAGTGGAAAAAGTAGAATGCCTAAATTCTTTAAATGTCCTTCCGTAAATTATCTTTAATTATTCAATCTTTCTTTTGTTTTCACTTTTTACTAGATTCGTTTAGATGTGTGTCTTTCTTGTTTTAAGTATTATTTTAAAGACACAAATAAATCCTCCAGAAAGGCATTTTTATTGTGAAGAATTCATTATATGTTAAGCATTGGTAATGAATAAATTATACTTAAAAGAAAGCCTTTTATTTTTGACAAAAAAGGAATCATTTGTAATCAAAATAATTAAGCTGGCAATTACTTTTGAACTAAATTACTTCAGAGATTAGTACTTTCTTTCAGTATATATTATTCAGATGAACATGTTTAGTTTTTAATCTACACTTACAGATTAGATTCTAAAATAAATTTCTGTTTTATTTAAAATTGAGAATTTGGAGGAGGACCTCTAAAATCCTTTTATTACTTCTCACCTTTCCAGGAGGCAACAGATTGAAAAACTTTTATTTCCTTATGCTTGAAAGGTGCAAATAACGAATGTTTTGTATGCGAACTTATAATACTTTAATTTATAGTCTTCTGTTTAGGCACAGAGAGAGTTTTCTAGCGTGATAGATTACTGCCCACCAGCGTTTATTATTTGTCCGATCCCGAATTATCTGCGTGTCTTATCAGGATTTTGTTTCTTTCTAATGTTGATAGGAATCTACAGGATTCAGCTCGAATCACTAAAAGACATCTTTAACATGTTGTATTCATCATCCTCGCAGGTCAAATAGACTTCTGTTTTACCTTTCTAGAGACACGCAAATTCTACATGCACCGATGCCTAAGCACAGAAAATTAACATGTTGCTGCGTTTACTTTCAATAAGTTAAAAAATAAAAGCATCTATTAAGCATTATTTTTTTGGTTTATATTTTCTATGATGAGCATTCATGGATGTATGTATAGAAATCTATAATTACTGCCATCTACTTTGTTGTTCCGTAAAGCAACATTATCAGATACTATACTTTATAAATTTCAGTTGAATAATTCAGGTGAAATTGAAAGTATATCTCTTATAACAATTAAAATTATTCTACGTTTCCTTTGGTAAAAACACTGAAGCTCTTATTGGATTTTCATTCAAACTACTGAACCTTATTAGTTCCAAAGTGAAAAATCTTCACAAGACCAAGGTATTTTGGTTGATTTTTCAGTGCGTATTTTTCGTAATATATATATATATATATATACTAGCTGATACCCGCCCGCTTCGCTGGGCAGACTATATTATATTTTGGTACCTATACGTAAAATATCAAGAAATTGTTACACTTTTAAGCGATAATGATAATCTAAATTTAAAATTTTAAGAAATTGATTGTCTGTTATAATGGTTATCCACGACTTTCAAATATACGAGAAAAGTATTTAATTGTAAAACGTTTATCAATGAATGGGTAAGTTAGTCAGTAAATCTGTCATTACACATATTTCTGCATCACCCATGAGGTACTGTGCAGTGCGATGCGTTCCCATTTTTTTAAATGGTGGGTCCCCAATAAGGCATAAGCAATGTAAAAATTGCTAACAAAAATAAAAATAAATTTTTAAATATATTTTTTATTTTTTTAAACTATTGATTAAATTTACATATTCATTTTTTGTGTGTATTAGAGTTCTATCGTCTTTATATTAATGTATTTTTGTGCTGTTTATGTTGTTATTGATTGTCATCTCAAAGCAAACTCTAATTGGAAACTGCAAACTTTTAAATTCAAAATGATAATCTGATGGAATTAGTGGTATTCTTGGAATGAATACATTTTCACCCTCATACTTTCCTATAAAAATAGTCGCTTCTATAACGTTTTTCCTTAGATTTTTCACTTTGAGTCTGGTGCCGTTACATGATTTAGAAGGATTTAAATATTGGAGTACCAATTATTGGACATTACCAACATTATTGGAGTACCAATCTTTAGATAAATGCGGTAAGCCTGGTGGATTGAGTATGTGCAGAAACTCCACAGGATAATGAACAGTATCTTCTACTTCTATGACTGTATCTATAGGCTCACACTTTATCTGTTTAGTTGTTAGTTTTTCTAGTATAAATTCGTTAATTTTATCTGTTGATACATTTGTTGGAGTCAGAATTGCTCATTCTTTCGACCAAGATAAGATGTTTAGTGTGGCATATTCAATATTTGGGTATAATCTATCAGTCAAAGTATCTTTTCGAATTATCTGATATAAAATCAATGTTAAACATATAAGATATTTATATAGCGCATCTATATTCATTAATATAAAAAAAACTTATCATGATAAAATTTCTTTAACTTTTTTAAAAATATCAGAAAGAATATATTTTGAAAATATAGTAACATCATCGTATGTAAAAGAAAATATTTTTGAAATATAATTAGGAATATTTAACCAAACAAAAATACTTTTAAAAATTATTAGTAAATTTTTTTTAAAAGCAAAATAAATGCAGATAAACAAATAAGTATTTTGCAAGAAAAAAATAATCTTAAAATATGCTAATAAACACTGAGCACCTAACAGAAAAATAAAAATCAAAGAATTGAAGAGATGTGTAATAAAATTAGCTAAATAATTAGAAAGAAAACACAGAAGTATCAACCACACTTAATTCCTATTACACAAAACTTAATGAAGAAAAAAATGACAATATTTCTTTAGTAAATTCTTTCTGTTAAATGCATCAATTATAAATTTTGATATTCATGTGACATACGATATATTCATAATTTTCTCTCAAACCCAATGAAGGCAATGCGAGTTAGAATATTAACTATTTATAATTGAAATTGAAGATATTAATTTGATGTAGAAGAAATTGAAACCTAGACATTATACCCTGAGATTCGTACTTTTTTTGGCGATGATTTTCTTTTCATTTCAAGTTTCACAATGAAAGGTCATTGAAAGGCTTCTACTTGGCGGTGCAAGATATTTTGTGATAAATCGCTAAATGTAAGAATTTCGAGGCTCAACATATACATTATATATGACAAACTTACAATACATCCTACTGAGCGAATTGTCTTGTGTGTACGCTACACAATAGGAAGTCGCCATTTTAGTATTTTTCAAACTCCCGCTAAATTTTGTAGCTAAACTACACTTTCACCTTTCGTGAGATTCCAAACTCATTTATTTCTATCGCTAAATCTCTACGTTTCCTATTTTCGACATGCACGAAATTTCGCATAAAGAGCTTCTTTGCCAAAATGTTGTAATCCTCCATCAGCGATTCAATAATAAATTATTTGGTATTTTTCCATTTCGAAAGCGGAAAACTCACCAAGTAAACTTAATTGGTGACAATACACAGTATACATAGAAAAAAAATATATTCCGTTTGGCGTCGGCCATATCATTTTTAGTGATAAAGTAGTTAAAAATTACATAAACCGATTGATAAGAGTAGATTAACGGAGGAAAATTACATTTTGGATAAGACTTCCGTAAAATCTGTTCTTAGTGAGCGTCTACATCGTGAAATGAGTAACTATGCTAAATTTCAAGTCAATCGGTTAAATAGTCTTAGAGATCTCGTCATGAGTCAGTCAATGGTATTTCGCTTATATATATATATACAATTATCCAAATATAGTAACAGAGAAATAAATAGTCGTCTTTTGGCATTCAATAAGAAGGTGGGTTTACACCTTACAAACATTAAATTTCCATATATTTTCTTAACACCAAAATTTCACAAAATCCTGTCAAATTACGCAGTATTAAGAATGGATATAACACCTATATCACTAAATCTGGCTAACTTCTACAATCCATTCTTCAAAATTCTATTGACAATATTGAAAAATACTGCTATTATTAAAAATAGTTTTGAAATTGTCAAAAACATGAAGGAACAAGAGGTATTCTCTATACATGGATATGATTTTGAAGACCTTTTTAACTCAATAGATATTCAAGATTTAATTAAGGTTCTTGCAATTTTATACAATAAATATCATTTTAATCAAACAATAAAACGTGAAAAATTCAATACTCTCGTTAAACTTGTATTACAAGAGAATTTTATAGTTTTTGGTCAAAATCTCTATAAACAAATTCAGGGTCTCCCTCAGGGAGGTCCAGCTAGTAATTGTCTGGCCAATTTTTATTTACATTCTTATGAATTAAAACAGATTGACAATGATTCTTACTTTCTTTTTCGTTACATAGATGATCTAATTATTTTAGGTAAAACTGAGGATTTTAAACCAAATATTTCATTTTACCCTAATTATCTCAATTTATTAAAAACTAATCTTAATTCAAATACAGTAGAATGTTTAGATCTCGATTTGCAAATAGTTGACAATAGACTTATTAGTAATATTTATGATAAAAGAGAGAGATTCGAATTCCATGTAATTAAAATACCATTTTGGAACAGTAATCTACACAGATCCATTTATAGGAATATTTTATTGGGCTTTTTATTACGCAATAAAAAATTAACCACACATAAAATAGACAAGTTTAATAACATTAAAAAATTCTTCAATAACTGTTTGGATCATGATTATCCAATAAATTTCTTAAATACTTATATACATCACAATATATTAAACATCTTTGCGAATCGTGATCCAATTTCAAATCCACCACACAACAATAGGTCCACAAAGTCGACTTGTTAGTGGTCTAGCCGTGAAGAATTTATTTATTTATTTACATTTACATAGCTTACAATTTTACTCACTCTCTGGACCGTTATACTCCTCTACCATACAACTTATTACCAACCAATTGTTTGCATCCTTTTACATTTTATTACCAATCAAACAATGATTTAATTCTTTTTTCAATTTATATGGTGATGATGTGTTATACTTTTTTCATTTTGAGTATGTGATATACATCTTGAAGCTTAAAGAAAATTCCGTCTTACTACTCACATATTTGAATCTTCATTTCTTTGAATTTTGTAAGTAATTTTTTATATTTTGATTTGTTGATAATTTATAGAATTATAGATTTTATTTTTGTAAATTTTATCGTTGAAAATTTTTTGCATTTTTTAATCATTGAACTCTTTTGTAATTTGGATTTCCCAATTCAGCCTACCAAGAATTATAGATTTTATTTTTGTAGATTTTATCGCTGAATTTGTTTGCATCTTTTAATCATGAACTCTTTTGCAATTTGGATTTCCTAATTCAGCCTACCAAGTCGCAAAGGGAGAAGATTGGTACCATTAAACTAGTTTAACCCCGCTTAATCGGTCCTCAGCCCGATATTGCTTTTTGACTTGCTGGGTTCCATATTTTCATTTATTTTTCTTTCATTGTTACATTTCTTTCTGGATTTTTGTCTTTTTAAATATTTTAAATTATTCTTTCATAAATGTTCAGTATATATATATATATATAT
>BMAW01051378.1:0-47551 GCA_019974015.1 Nephila pilipes | reverse complement strand
TTTTCGTTCAATCTGCATTTAGCTATAACACCATAGGTGATATCATAACTCATAGGAGATTTTTGAATCATAGATTTAAAAAACCCTGAGCACTAAAATGCCTTTCATTCACTACATAAAATTTGAATGCATAATTAGATTTTTGTTAAACAACATAGTCCTTATTATTCAGTATTGTGCAATGATGCTAGTAAATATTCTTAATCTCTGTTTTTCAATTTCAATGAGCAAATAAATATTTCATTTCATAATAATTAAATTAATTAAATTAGTTAAAGCTCATATCTTTGAAATGTTACAGAAATAAGTTGAATTGATCCTTTATATTATATAAATTATAAAACTATTTTTCACCCATCCACAAGAAAGACTTACTTTAACTCTTAGCGTTTCGCTTTCAAGTCAAAAGCTATTCTCGTTATGTCAGCCAAATCTAGAGTTATTTCAACCATCATTTTACAATTAAGCCTTTCAGTAAATTCTTCAATTTCAGTTGTTAATTGGTAATCATTATACATTTCTTGTTCCTGTCATCTAACACCTATAATAAAAGAGCATAACTACTCAATACAATATATCAATTTCTTACATGTTGGAAGTTTTAAAAAAGGAAAATATTTCTTATTTAGCTTCAACAATGTCGAATTATACGTAACACACTACACAGATTGAAAAATATTTAATTACAAATAAGACTCTCTATTAGAATATCCTTTGGTAAATAGTTTAGCTTCTGAATTTGCGATTTACGTCAATCCTTGATGTGTAATAAACTAACAGAAATGAAATTGATGTGCCAATTTAACTTGTCTTTGTTTAATGCATAGTATTAGATAATATTTTACTCATATAAAACTAAAGACTGTCATTTCTCACCTACATTCAAATATTGAGAAGTTTTTATCACTGCAAGCAACTCATTAAAAATATATTCAAAATCAAGTTTCAAGAGTGATATCTCCTTTTGCAACAACAGTTTGCTTAAATTATTAGACAAAATATATGCACCAGAAATTCTATGATAAACAAATTGTCATCAACACCAATTACTAACTTGTAATTGCCCATAAAGAAGTCAGTATATCTTGTTCTGAATAAACCAGAACCCAATGGCTGTAAAATGTAAATGTTAGTATTATACACTCTCTTTTAAAAAATGTTTTATTTTTATTATTTATGAAAATACATAAAAAAAATTGCAACTAACTTTTTAGACATAAAAGTGGCAAAAAAAAGATGTCAACTTTTTAGAGATGTAACTAATCAAATCTTATGGTTTTAAAAAATAATGTCTTTATTGCACACATTAAAATGAACGAATATCAAATTAATATTGAGAGTTTTTTAATTGGTTAAATAAAAGCTCAGAAATGTTTTCAGAAGTCAGCCCAACATTCAGTATAAAAGATACATATCGAACCATTAAAAAATCAATGTAAAAGGGTTCTACTATTTTATAAGCGAACAAATACAAGTAATTATTTATTAGAAGTATATCATTATATTTAAAGATTAAATTTATCTTATTAAATAACTATATAACTATTTCTCTATTGATTTTTTGTCAATGCCTGAAGGTATATAAATCTTTTGAATAGATTAAATAGTATACCAATAAATGCTCTGAGCTCATGTGATAGGGACATGAATACATCTTAAGATATTTTTGATTTATAAGTACATTCATTATAATAAAACTCAGTCATTTAACATTTTTTACTCTCCAAGCTATTTACTTGTAAATAAACTATATATAATACATGCACCATTTTACATTAAAGAATCTACAAAAGAAAGTTCTTAACTGGAATTTTCTTTTCCATACACAGCATTCTTTTATATATTTTTAACACAACTTTCAGCTAAGCTTACTTAAAGTATGTCATATTTACACTGTAAGCATTGATAGGAAGAATAAATTTAAATAAAATATATAAGCCCTTCAAAAATTGATTATTTAAGAATTTTCCAAAAAATTATTAATGAACCTTATATTTAAAAGAAAAATATATAATACCGTTTCCACTTCAAAACATACATGTATTTAAGTCTCAAGAATTTTACAGAAGAGTTTGAGTATTTGCGGTTTTAGTTTATTTCTACAAAACTATTTAAAGGAATTAAAATAATTGAAAAATTTATTACCATTTACTTACCTGTATTTCTAAAGCGAAAGGTTTTCAAATTTTATAGAAAGAACAAGGAATGGATACCGTATCCCCAATGTATTTTGAGGATCTGATGGGCAAGTTATGTATGTAGTACTGAAATTTTCAAAACATTATATTAAATATAAGTTTGCACATTTTGTAATAACAACATCTTTCAAAGAGATTATTAGAGCAACTACTTAAATGTAATTTAAAAGTTTATTGTGATATAACTGCTGCATAATTCATATTTATCAAATTTAAATAAATGTAGATACAAATAAATGATGCTATCTAAACAAGATTCAAAACATTACAAAGGGAATCATTACATATGTGTATTTTGTAATACTGAACTTGGAGAATAGGATCTATTTATAGTTGCATTTTCTCTTAATGATTAATTTATCTAACTTCTAATGGTAGAAAACTGAAAGGCTAATAAATAATAAAATTAAAATAATAGAATATCCTTTAATCCAAAGTATATTTTTTTGTTTAGTTGTAATAGTAAATGTTAAAATTGATAAAATTTAGATTCAAAACATTACTGAAGAAATTCATCAAAATTACTGTGCAAAAATAAATGCTCTTTCTAGATTAAAAAAGAGAATATAAAGCCATGTGGCTTGTTACAGATTTAGTAAAAAGTAAATATTATTCAAAAGAATAAACATTGAAATTACCATACATGGGTACCAACAATTTCTATTACTATGACTTTAAATCATAGTCATGGACTCTTTCAACATGTCCCTTTTCAGCCTTAAAAATAAAATGGAAATGTAAAATCAACAGTCAAAGTTTACAATGTAAATCATAGTTAGTTTTTATACATAATCAGAGCATATTTTAAGTTAAAATCACAAAGCTAAGAGAAATTTTTTAAAAAATTTAGTATAGAGAGAAAAGATTTGTAGTTTTCCATAGGAATAAATCCTAAGAAAAAATTTTCTGCATTTTAAACATTTTTTAAATGAAAGTGATTTAAGAGTCTACATAACATCTTTATAACTTGGTTAATTAAAGTACACAATCAGAGGTCTCGAAATCGTCTAGAGATGGGTAAGTTGTCAACTTAGGAAGAAATAAAAATGTTATTAGCTTAAAAATTATTATTTTCAGTAAGGCAAGATAATTTTTTCTTCATGAAAGAAAGAAATATTTTTACAAACATGTATCGCAGAAGGAAAAGAAAATTAGTCGGTATTCTTTATAAAAATAAGAAAAAGAAACCAAAAATATTACAAGTATATTATTTAAGGAGTCACTGATCATTAAAATGATCAAAAAATTAAGTTACTGTATGTATTATACATTATCATAACACATGTAGTATTTACTTAATCGTGCGACAGGTTAATTCAAGTAATTGCGATACTGTGGAAACTGTAGATGATTTCTATTTTTGTGTTCGCAATAGCGTCGCCATTTTCGTCAGAATTTAGGTTCCCAAGCTTCGATTTACATATATATATTTCTAACTCCCACCTCTTATTTTCGCCAAAATGTGAATTTCATAAAATGGAGATGTAAACATCGAACAAGTAAAAGTATTACTTCCATACATTACTAACGTTCAAAAGCATTTGTTTATTCGGCATGTTATAAAATGCAAATGTCGCAGCAAGGTTTGCAAACAGTTGGAATGAATTTGTCAGATTGAAGATTAAATATGAAGAAATTAAATTCAATAATATCAGTACTAGCAATTTTCAGTAGTAGTATATTTTACAGAAGTTAAATAAGTTTTTTTTTTTTTTATGTAGAGCAGTTTTGTAAGATAAGCAAATAATTATCGAAAGACGGCGCATTTGTATTCATCAGCTTTTACGAAAAAAATATGTATTTTAAGAAATAAAATAATGCCACATAACTGCATATTATAACAAATCAATTATTGAAATTCGTAATAGATTTGTGAGGAATAATGGCCATACGAATGTTTAATATTTTTACATTCTCACAGATTAACGTAAAGAAAATTAATACTAGAGTTGCTCAATAATGAAGCATGTAAAATGATAAACTTAAAAGTGTTCACTTTAGCAGATTTAATATTAGTTAGAAATTTATCAAAGAACATCACAAATTGTTGTGGAAAAAAGATACGATTTAAAAAGAATAAAATTCAACCATTAAAATATTTCTTATGAGAATCGTACCTTTACATCCCAAATATCGAGAGGTTTCTTTGCACGGTTATTCAAAATAGAAATAAGTTTACTTATGCGATTTTTGAACATGTTTAAGGTAATTTTTCGTACACGATGTATTTCAAAAAAATCTAATTCGAATCCAACTACCTATGAAGTTGTGTTTCCACCGTATTTAACCATTCGATTTTTGATACTTTTTTTGTTGACGTTGCCATCTTATGAATGTAAAAAACAGATTAAAATTTTGGTTCAGTCATCTATATAAATAAAAATGTAAATTATCGTTTGTTCACAATCGGTGTCTCCGAAAGTTCATCACCGATTAATTTGAAGGTTTAGCATAACGTTTCATTTAGGAGAGGGGGGTGCCAGCTCAGGTGTCGTCCTCGTCACTTGACCGTGGTTCAAAATTACGAGGTCCGTCGCCAATAGCCCTCGTGTTGCTTCTAGTGCGACGTTAATAAAAACTAAACTAAAAAATAACGTTTCATTTGAATGCGTGTGTGTATAAAGACAAATTATATAGATATTACACCTGCAACAGATAAAATCATGCTTTATAAAACAGCGCCATCTGTTGGACGTAAAAGCAACCCATGCTATACTAAATATTTTACGATTCCCTTACAATGTTTCTAATTTACCATTTCCAATTTTATGATTCTATATCAATGTTTCCGTTTGCAAAACAGTCAAATGGTTGCCGAGCGCCTGCCATTTACGACACTTTGCTCAATTTTATTATTTTTTTTCCCGTGAAATTTATTAAAAAGTTAACCAAGTGTAATGTGTTAAAATGTGTATTAAACACATATAATTTATGATGAAACAGAAAAAGAAAGATTAAGAGTGAAGATATAGGTTGTAAAAGATATACACGGGATGGGATTTTTTTTTTTTTTTTTTTTTTTTTTTTGTTACCCTTACCTTCGTCTGCATAAACGGTTCTACCTTCGCACATTTATGCTGGACAGATTTCGAGGTTAGTATCATTTTTTTTAATAATTGTTTGAAGATCACAGTTATATCATTTTTTATTAGCTATCCAAGGGGCTATTGCTTTTTATACCCTTTAAAGACGTTCCTGATCACTTTTCAAAAATTTATCTTGTTTTTGCATAGATTTCTTATGTCTTTTAACAGTAACGAACATAATTTAAAAAAAAAAAAATGTCATCAAAAATTTCTCCTGAATTGGTTATGTGCAATATAAGTCTGATACCTCCTTTCACCAATAATGAACTCAACTTTCAAAAGTATTACGCAATAAATTTCTCCTGAATTTTTATTAGATTGATGTTAAACAAATATAAAAATTAAGTATTTTGTTTACTTATCGATTTATGTATTACCTTAAATCATATGTGAACTGGAATCAAGATATGACTGAAAATAAATAACATTATTCAGAATTGTAAGCTATGAGGAAACCTTTTTTTTCTTTTTGCCTCGAGAATTTCATATGTAGCTTAAATATATTCAATTTAATATTTTATCGTTTGCTTTAATTATATTTAACTTATTAATTTAATTACATTTAACTGATATAATTTTCAATTTATAAATTTATCATTTGCTATAATTTTAATATCATGCAGCTAATATAATATTCAATTTAATAATTTATCGTTTGCTTTAATTTTGATATCGGAAAAGTTGTCCATTCTATACTATTGTCCATTTCTCGATATTTCATCGTTTACTTTAATTCTTATATTTAATTGAGTAATTTAATTATAATTAAAAAAAAAGCGTACCTTTTGGATGGCTAAATTTGTTCTTTGCAAAACTTTCCATGGAACTTTTTAATTTTTATTAACATTTAATTCTATAGTTAAATTAATTTTGATAATTTTAAAGATTTTTTTTATTATGAAGACGAGGAGTTTAAAGAAATAAAGAAAGGAAGGAGAAAGATGGATAGCAAAATTTTTATTTATATTTTATGTCGCGGGTTCGATCATTGGTCGCCAAAGACCCGCCGTGTAGCAGGGGCTGATGCACGTTAAATCTGTCTGGTCTCAAAGTCCTCCCGTTGGCGTGGTGTGGATGTTAGGAGAGGGAGTGCCAACTCAGGTGTCGTCCTCGTCACTAGAGCGTGGTTCAGAATTACGAGGTCCGTCACCAATAGCCCTCGTATTGCTTCTAGTACGACGTTAATAAAAAATTAAACTATTTATTTATATTGTTTAATTACATACGCTTTAACATAAAATCGGTTTGATTTATGGGAAGAGGAATTGCTCTTGAGATTAAAGTGGTTGAATAGGTTGGGGGAGGGAGGGTGAGATGAAGATTTGTTTGCAGTTGGCTTAAGACAAATCGGAAGTGTTTCAGTTTGACCGCTTATGTTTATGAGGGAATGAAGTGGAAGTAATTATTTCTAGTTAGATATGGTAATTGATGGGTTCTGTTATTATGTGCAAATAAAAACTGGGCTCTTATTAGTGGATTAGTATGAGTAATAAGTTTAAAAAAGAAGCGTCAGGATAGATGGTTGATGTGGCTATTAATTTGAGGTATTTTAAGAGAATAGTATGACAGAATTTTTGACATACCAAGGAGAATTGGATATTATTTTTAGTGATTTGTTTTGCAGCGTTTGGATTTTTTTAATGTATGTAGGAGCCACTCGGCCCCACACAGGAGAAGCTAATGGTAGAATTGGTCTGATTGTTTGTAGAGTAGAATTTTACTGATGAGGCTGAGAACAGAGTGTTTGTCTATTATCGGGATGCAGTTATGGATTCCCCCCCCCCTCCAGCTTTTATCAGAGATAAATTATACGTATTTTCTAAAAGTTAATTTTTAATCCAGGATAACCCTGAGATATTTGAGCTCAGCGTCCCATGAAATATTGGAGTTCAAGAAATTTAATTGGATGACAGGGGGTGGACACATCCTTTTCTAAAAATAATAGCTTTGGTTTTGTTAGTGTTTGCAGCAATCCGCCAAAGGGTCATCCATTTTTGAATTTTTTTAAATGCGAATGTAATTTTTTGATGACTTCAGTGGGTGTTTTATCTTGAGTGAGGATTGCTGATTTATCCGCGAAGAGACGAAGGCTATTGTAAGGACTCTGAGGGAAGTCATATGTGTACAAAGAATAAATTAAGAGAGAAAAGATAGATCCTTAAGGGGTTGCAGCCTTAATAGACGATGAGATATTTATTGAGAATCTAAATTATGTTCATTAGAAAAAATGCTTTTAAAGAGATATTATTTGCTGAAATTTTTTCCAGAAAATCTATTTATATATTTGAAATCTTGGATTTTGTTCGAATATTTTGTTGATTAATTATTGTATTCTTCGATTCAGTATTGAATATCCTCATTTAAAAATGCTTTCTGTCTTATTAATTACACTGATGTAAACTGTTACTTTTTTGAGAAATGACCCATTGAGTTGATTATATCATTTAAAATAGAAGACTTAATAAAATTGGAATGTTAAGTTTTTTGTAATTTATGTGACAGGTGATATTTTTTCCTAATTTCCGTTTTATACAACATCCTTAAAAAGGTTCGTTATTAAACTAAACTACAGAAAATTTTACGTATTTAGTTCAAATGAAAATAAATCACATAAAATTTATTCTCATTTCTCAAATATAAAATTTCTAAGCTTTTGATGTGAGGGAGGATTGTCCAGCTGGGTGAATGTGTTGAAACATTAGGCGAAAACAAACACATTTAACGTTTTTTTAAAACGGAGACTAAACATTTGACTCTAAGGAACTTATTTTTAGTCGTATACCTTTCTTCCTGTAAGGGCCGCGGTAGCCTAATGGTCAAGGTCGTGGACTAGCGGCCGGCGGTTTCCGTTCAGTCGTGGGTTCGATCCTTGGCCGCCAAAGACCCTCCGTCTTTGGCGTTAATCTGTTCGGGTTGATGCACGTTTAATCTGTTCGGGGCCCAAAGTCCTCCCTTTGGCGTGGTGTGCATGTTAGGAGAGGGGGGTGCCAGCTCAGGTGCCGTCCTCGTCACTTGACCGTGGTTCAAAATTACGAGGTCCGTTGCCAATAGCTCTCGTGTTGCTTCTAGTGCGACGTTAATATGAACTAAACTAAATCTTTCTTCCTGTAATGAAATTAATCGTATTATTCCATCTTTCACAAATCCAAGGCACAGACAACAGTCAGAATCTGAACCCTCGAAGCGAGCATCGGTAATCACCAACTACGGATTAAAAAGTGATGTAAAGGTGCAAGAGCCAAATATGGTTGTGGTGCACCAAATAAGGTGCAACTGTAATCCAGACGTTTTAAAAAAGGTTGTGGGCGGTGAGATAAAAATTTGTTGACAAAAAAAGAGGGCCGAATGTAGAGAAGAATCACTAGGCTATTCCGGGGGAGCGTCACCCGTGTGTCCCACAGACTCTAACCCCCGTTGGGGGAAAAAATCACTAAGGAGCCTCGCCGCCATGATTCCCGATCCAACCTGAAGAAGGTAAGCCTCTGAGGGCCTAGTGATACGTAAACAGACCGTGACTAGGTCCAAACACTATAAATTCTTTCGAAGATTTTAGTAGAATCGAGCAATTTTTATTTTTCAAAGATCATTAAATAAATCAATCAATGTATAATTTACGATTCCTTTTTTTACTAAATCGTATTGGAATGGAAATCGAAACTCGCATAACCTTAGCAAACCAGCATTAACACGATTTTGAATCCGCGCAAAAAAAATTAATGAGTGGGTTGAGAAGTAGACCTCCTTCTCTTCATAGCTTATGATTGCGAGGACAAATGGCAAGTGGATTCCGAAGAAAAAATTAATTATTTGTAGACAATTAATATACTTGATACTAAATTAGATGTTGAAGGGATCCAGAATATAAACGCGCTGCTCAGAAAGCTAGATTATAAGGCTGTCGATAGTTAGAAAGGAAAGTTTCCTTGTGGATTGTACTTCAGTCAAAATGTTTTTTTAAAAAAAAACTGTGTCGGGTTCCTCATGAATAACGTACCGAGAAGAACTTGTCAGTAACATGCAAGAATTTATTTTATTCAATAAATATAAAACAACGTCAATCCATCGATCGACTGCACGGCTCACAATTAACATCTCCCAATTGTTTCCTATTAAAGATTTAAGTGATAGGTGGAATGATCATTTTTATCTCTTTATTATTTGTTCAACGGCTTTATGTTTTAATTTGAGATGAAGAACGGCAAATTTCAATTAAGAAAAAAAAAAAAATATTTTCCCATCATAAGAAGTATTCAATTCCGTTATGAAATCTGGCAATGGTGACCGAAACTTTATTTTGTTTCGTTTGTGATGTGCGAAGTTGTGACAATGCAAATATTTCTGTTTTTTACGCTCTCGGAGCTCATTTGGGGTCTTTAGCATGTACGTATTTGTAACTGATATACCCAGTACAACAATTAGTAGAAAGTAGCGTTAATTACCATGTGATTTTTTTGCACGACATTTATCGTAATCGGGTCTTGTAAATCTACTCTAATGCCGAGTTTTTTTTTTGTTTGGAGTACGTCTGGGCGCCCACCTTTGGCGATTAGATTTTCACTCTGGCTTCATGGCTTGGCTCAAGATGTCTGATTACAGCTTGAGAAAAAAAAAATGAGGTGAGCTTTTGGAAAGAGAAAATTTCGTTCCCTGGTCGTTTGATACTCTATGAGATGTGATTTGGGGAAATTTGGCATAAAATACCATGGGGCTGCTGTCGAATATTCGGCTTCAGACTCCAAGCAGGACAGAATATTTGACCTGGAAAGGCAGATTTACGAGAGCAAAGGGTGGGCAGACCAAGTGAATCCTGAGTGTTTGTCTGTTATATAGAAATAAAGAAATGTGTGGATAGTTGTAGTTTAAATGTCTCTGTTTTAGGTTGGAATGTTAAATTTCTTGCATAATTTTTGGATATTTATCTACTATCAGAGTGTGGTGAAATACTCTTCAAGTCAATTCATTCATGGCGTCTTTTTAAAAGAAATATTCATACGTAGAAAAACTAAAACTATATTTTAAGGCATTGTTTTCTAAGATTCTATTGCGAATTACAGTGATTATTGTACGACTGCATCCACATGGTGTTTTGAATATTTCGTTTCTCTTACTTTGTGTAACATTCTGGACATGTTTTCTATATATATATGTGAGGTCTGTCCTACCAGGAGAATATGACGGGTGTGAAAGACATACTTTTCAGACTTGTCCTGTATCCAGTTTTTTTGCTTTTACTGCCGAAATTTATCAACTAATTGTTGACAAACTTTTACTCTTATCTTCGTCCCAAATGCAAGTGACTTTATCGCATTTATCATTGTTTTACAGCAGAGCCGATACTCACTAAGCTTTCGATTTCGGATCGACCGGTGCCGCAAATGAACCCATTTTTACCGAGATAAACCGATTTGAAAATGGCCATGCTCTGGTTTAATTAAATCTGTTTTCCACATGAATGGACTTGTTACTTCTTATTGTGAAGACATTTTTGCAGTAATTACTGAGAAAATATCAAGAAATTGAGTCCACTTTCAAATTAGAATGTAATGTCTACCACACTGCTGAGTAACAACTCAGCAGTGTGGTAGATAACTTTGTGTAGTGTAAAATGAGCCTGGAAAGTCCGCAGTAGGGGAGTGACCGTTCCAATATGAAAATATATGTAGCATCCATAAAAAAAAACCTTCTAGGATACTTATGATAGAAATATGAGCTTTAAGACTGGGAGACATTTTCCCCAAATGCAACCGAAATATGTTACGCTATTTAAAAGGGTTGGTGAAACAGTGTATTATTTTGGTCTGGAATCAAATCTTTTATAATCTGCTTAATTAGATCAATTTGAAATTCTGGTATTTTGATACTCCTAGTCAGTATTAAAACCGATAGTTGTACCTTTTTGCTGCACGAAAAAATGCAACTCTCCTTTTGAATATAATTTACTCTTTTATTCTGATTATTTGTCAATTGTTAGAAATTACTATTTTGTGTGTAGAAATTTATGTTAGGAAAATTATATTAATCTATTTTTAAAAAAAATCCTTTTCATTCCCATTTTTACAAGTTTTCAATATTTTTTGAATTTTCCTTTGGTTATTGGTAAAATTTAACTCTTGTACTTTTTTTACCTCCTTTCTACACGTTACAATGTTTTACAGTAATCTCCTCTGTAGAAATTGAGCGCTTAAAAAATATTTATTTGTTCTTTTAGTAATTTTTGAATGCACCAATTTCTTTATTAGACATCAAACAATATCTAAATCTTTCCAAGATGACTTGTTATTGTTTTATATATGTCTGTTGTAATTTTTGTTTATTTATGTTTTCTCTACAATATCGTATAATATATTCAGTTGATATTTGTGTATTTTTTTAACTTTGGTTTATTGAACAGTCAATATTTCTTGTTTTGTTTCTGTTTTAAAATTCTGATACTCCCTATTTATTATTTATTAGGTATTAACCAGTTTAATGCATTTCCGACTTATTCAAGTATTTTCTTTCTTTCAGATGTTACGATTGATCGTTGAGTTCTTTAACTAACTTGGACGGAGCCTCCTGAAGTGTACAGGCAACAATATGCTGTTGTCAGAAGAATCAATTTAAGTAATCTCTATTCACATTTGAATTATGTGATGGCCTGGATCGCTGTTTATTTTGTTTCTATCTTACAGGAGTTGCATGGTAATGAGGTAGCATTTTGCTTCATTTGCTTTATAATGTATTTAAAATGCAATTGAGTATTATTTTGGAAAATTGATAATTAGCTGGTAAAATAAATAAAGTTATGAAATGTATGTTATGCATAAAAGAAATAATTCCAGTAGTATGGATATCGCTATTGTTTACTGGATTGAAAATATTTAGATAGTCTCTTTAAAATCATGCTGAGTTAAAATAGATGAATTGATTAAAGTAATTCTGAGGAAATGATGTTCACACCCTTACTTCAATAGATTTTTTAAAATTTATTATTTTAATTAAAACACTTTTAATGCTTTGATTCTAAAAATTATTACTTTGGTTATTAATTAATTTTGAGATTGTGACATGATGCTGTTCGCTGTGTGCAGAAACATATTTTAGATTTTTTTTTTTTTTTTGAGAGCAAGGAAATTTAAAATCCATATTTTCTAATTTAAAGATATGCTAATATTATTATTTTGTGGTCATCTCCCCCTCCCCTTCTCCTATATTCCTAATGTGAAAAATCAATTAAGTGTTTTTTGTGCTCAGAAAAATTATGTTGCAAGATGGGTAACATTAGACTTATGGGTAAAACATGTATGTTCAAAATTCGATATTAGTGTTCTGTCCTACAAATCTAATTATTTCAATCAACATACTAATTAACTATGTTTGAAAGAAATTTCTAAACCAACATTTGCTTCTATATTATGTGATATGAATTCACTAAATGTCCAAGTCAGTATTGGAGAGGAAATTAAGTGAGATTAACCTGAAGTATGTTGAATTGGTTAAGAAGGAAATAAAATTATTTTCCGCTATTTTCTGTCCTTTGTTGTCGGAAATAATCTTTAAAAATTCTAAACTCCTAGCCACTCATATTAAAACTTTTAAAAAGTTATTACAATATTGAAACTTCCTGACTATGCATCTTGGAATGCATCAGCAATCATATCCTTTTAGGTGGAAAATAGAAAAGTAGCAATATCATTTGATCTTGTGTTATATTTTTTTTAATTTTATTATCATTATTATTATTCTCCATTTCATGTAGCAATTATCAGTTTGAACATGTTTAAAAATATGAATTTTGTTTAAATAATTACTATGAAAATTATTTTTAATTTTCATTTAACTTTTCTAGTGGTTTCCAAAAGAGACCCTAGTTACATGCTAAATTTTTTTGTCTTGTAATGTTTTTCTCGCGAGCAACCATTCTCTGAAACCTGTTTCCTAAAAAAGAGCTCAATTTTTTCCTGTTTAACAAAGAATATATAGAAACACAGGTTTTAAAAATGAGCTTGATTTTCTACCTCTATTTATTGATTTCTGTATTATGAAGTTATTAAAGTATTTAATTTGTAATATTTATTGGCTAAACCTTTGTGCATGAAATTAATGTTATTTTCTTCTTTTTTGTAGATTCATCAAAGTGCATGAGACAGATCGTTTTGAGGGAAGGATGTTTCCTAAGTGAGTTTCTAATGTATGCTGTTTTTGTGTTATTTGCTTTTTTCCCCCGAATTTTCATTCTCTGTGAAATATGTAACTAATATTTCAAATTGTAATGCATTGGTTGCTTAACATATGAACAAAATTTATTTCTAAAATTCATTTCAGTTCCAATAAGTCATTTTGATTCAAATAAGTTTCTACACACCGTTATTTACTTTTAAAATTATTGGATTAAAGGGTGTGTTATGAATACTCATAAAAAAAAAGAGAAAATTCATGAAACTCGGAAAAGTTTTTATTTTTGAAATTGCTTTAAAATATGAATCAAAAATAATTTCTGTAGTTTCATGAAGACATTTATGTTTTGTGCATGTATAAAATAAATACATGTGTGTTAGTAAAGTCATATGCTACAATAATTTTACAGCCATTTTAATTTATTTTTTCATTATCCTTGCATCACAGATACTTTCATTAACTATGTTTGTTATTTAAGCAGTGATAGTTTTCTAAGAAATATTGATTGATTAAAGCTGTAGCATAATATGAAGCTTAAATGTTGTAAATAATTATGTTATAATTGTTCAAGTATTGCATGGGCAGTTGTCAATCATGCGAATTTGCATTATTGATTATAAATCCTGTTTTAACTAATTGCAACATTAAAATCCATCTAGACAGATTATAAAAATATTGATATCTGTCAATCTTATGACTACACCCTCTTTGATATCAATAGCAAATTTTTATCATTAAAAGTGTGTTTCGTGAAAATGCCGATGAATCCAAGTCTATCGAAATGTGGGATAGTTAAATTATATTTCTAAAATTCATCACCAATGGACTTTTTTTTCCCACAAGGAAATGCTCTGTTTTGTGTGTTTATTGATATGTAATTAATTGCAATTTTGATTGAAACATGTCTATAACTAGCTTAGGGCAATGTGGATCCCTTACTCATATCTAAATTTTATAGAAAATGAAATATTTCTTAAACACTGTATTTTTTAATTTATTATATATGAAAATGCTGGCTTGACTGAAACAACTATGTAATTCATCCTATCTAATAACTTTTCATAATTTATTAATTCTTTTATAATCAGTTCCTTTGACTGTTAGATGGTTTGTCTTTTCTCTTTGTCGTGTGTTGAATACTGTTATGATATTTGTCTTTCATTTGTCTGTTAAAAAGAACTAGTTGATTAATTATTTTTAATAAAATACTCATTAAAATTGGTTTGGCATGAAATGAAAATAATTACTAAACTTTGAAATCTTTTATAGGCCTATATAAACTTATTAGAGTCTTAATTTCCATAATGTCTTATTAAAATCTATTTGTTTGTTTATATGAAATTAATTGCCACTTTGATTGAAAAATGCCAATTTAGAGCTGGAGGCAATGTGGAATACCATACTGATATCTAAATTTCATAGAAAAACAAATTATACTTCTTAAATGGTGTAATTTTTAAAAATTTCAATATTTAAATGCTTACTTGACTGAAACAACAAGGTAATTTGTCCTTATCAATAACTTTAAATAGTTTATTAATTATTTTAGAAACAGTTCCTTTGCGTGTTATAAGGATTGTCTTTTCTCTTTAAGCAGAATTTCTGTGTTTCGGCGTTGAATCTTTTTAGGATCTTTGTCGTTCAATTGTCTTTCTTGCCATTATAGTTTAGTTCCTTTTAATGAAATACTCATGAAAACTAGTTAGACATGAAATGAAATTCATTTCAGTTCCAAAAAGTTTCTATAAATCCTTCTTTTACTTTTAAAATTATGAGATTAAAGACTTTGACATAAATACCTGATGAAAATGGGAAAATTCGTTCAAAATGCGAGTCAAAAATAATTTCTATAGTTTCATGAAGACCTGCAGTGTTTATCTTTTGTGCTGGAATAAAATAAATACAAGTGTGTTTGTAGAGTCATTTTAATGTGTTTTTTCATCACAGATTTTTTTTTCATTAATTTAGTGTGTTATTTAAACACTGGGTGCGATAGTTTTCTAAGAAATATTTACTGATAAAATGTGTAGCATAATGTGTCACTTATTTTTTTTTTTAATTTTATGTTAGAATAGTTCAAGTTTTGCATGGGCAGTTTTCAATTATATAAACTTTCATTATGGATCATTAATCTCGTATTAATTAAATCCATCTAAACAAAATATTGATATTTGTCAAACTTATGACTTTACCCAATTTTATATACTTGTGTTTGATACCAATAGCAAATTTTGAGAATATTGAGAGAAAATAAAATTGTTTCTTAAATGCTCCAAATGTATCTTATTTTACAAGTAGTTAAATATTAGATTTTTGATTCTTTTTTATATTTAAATGCTGATTTGACTGAAACAGCATGGTAATTTATCCTAATTAATAATTTTAATTAATTTATTAATTCTTTTAGAAACTGTTCCTATGAGTGTTATAAGAATTGTCTTTTCTCTTTAAGCTGAACTTCTGTGTGGTGTGTTGAATTTTTTTATGATCTTTGCCATTCATTTATTTGTCTTGCTATTATAGTTGAGTTGTTCTTTTTAATCAAATACTCATGAAAACTGCTTAGAAATGAAATGAAAACTATTACTATTATTTTAAATCATTTATTGTTGAAAATAATCTAATATTCTTAACTTCCTCTAGTTCTAAAATTTGTGACTTTTTACTCCTGCTATTGTTTACTACAGTGTTTATATTTTTAATTTCGGCCGTTCGGCATCTTGAAATGGTGGAGAATGAGATGATGCATAGAAATTTCTTGGATATTAATTATAAATAGGTGTATGTGAAACCTGTTTAATTTTGTATTTAAAAAATAAGATAATGTGTTCTTCACTGTTTTGCATGCATCAGAGCAACTGAAGTTTTCAATTAATTTCCTTTTGCCTTTTCTGTATAATATGATATTTATCTCGGATTACAATCATCTGTACTTCAACTCTTGTTATGAAGTATATTAAATTCACGATCCTTTATTTTCTTTCCTCCAGGTTTAATGATTGATGTTGGTGCAATCCATGCTTACAGTATTTAGTAAGTTTTTCTCTTTTCTTATTCAATTTATAATTGAAATTTCATGTATAATTTATTACTTCATTTTGTGTTCAATTGGGAATCAACTTTGAAATAATAAGTTTTGATGATTTTGAGATTCCATTTTTAAAATATATTGATTTTTTTATTGCTAGTGCTTTGATTAATAGAATATTTTAATGCCTCTAATGCAGATTCTCTTTTAAACGGTAGTATATTGGAACAATAAGTGGGAAAGAAATTTCAAAAAATTGATTTTTATTTTTTCACTGTATTATAAAATATTATTCATTATAAAAAGAGACTTTTTAATGTTTTTACTATTCACTTGTGTGATAGCTTGAAGACATAGAGAAATTTTGCAATTTCAGTAATTAAAAACCAATAATTCCATTTTATTTATTAAAAAAGTTTTTGGTTATGATTTTGTGAAGCATTTCTTTCAAAAAAAAATTATGCATGATAATTATTCCTAAATGTCAGTTCGACCTGCTCATGTATCAGTTCGGAAAGCACACTGGAAAATTTTTTAAAGTATTTGCTCAAAAATGTGTGAAATAAAATCCTATGTGGCATTTTTAATTTTGGTTAAACTGATCAAAGTTTTCCTTGAAGTTATACCACTGTCTGTAAAATTATTTATTGTTTGATGAGATTATGCAGTAATTGTCCTTAAATTTTAAAAATAAAGAATGTCTTAAAGCATTTCTAAAAGTGACAAATGAGAATTTTAATTTCCATCAAATTTATTTTTTAATTTGTATTTTTAAGCATAAACCATTTTTGATGTGCTATGAGTTTGAAATGAAGTAAGTGATTTAGTAAAATAATCAAATAAATTAGTTAAATTTTTGTACAATAGGCTGCACACATTGGAAGATTGAACGTTTCAATGTTTGTGAATTTAACAAAAATGAAAATTTATATGTGGACTTTTTTTTATTCTAGGTCATTTGTGATTTATTATGTCTTTTATTCAGAATCTATTTTCAAATATATCCATGATTTTTTTTATTCAAATTTTAAAATTTATTTTAGCCTCTAATGCTCTTGTAGTGAAAAATAGAAATCTTTAATGCCTGTTATACAGATGCTTTTTAAATTGTCTTATGTAGTTTTTGATTTCCAAGAATATTTTTTACTGTGTGATATTTCCATAATGTGGCTCTGGTCAAGCATGATAATTTAAATTTTTGTTTACAAATATTAACTTTGAAAATGTTTTTTATTTGCAGAATTTTAGCTAAATGTAAGATGTTTAGTAATAGTAACACTTAATTTTATTATTGAAAATTATGAATGAGTTTTTAAAATTTGATTTCTAATCTTCACTTCATTATGAAATTGTATTCATTATGAAGGAAGACTTCTTAATGTTTATTTAGAGCTTGTGGCATTACTTAGTGGCACTGAAAAATTGTGCAATTTCTATAATTAAATCAAAGTATTTCCTTTTTATTTAAATTACATTTTTTGCGCATAATAATATCAAATGCGTTAAAAGAATTTTTGGGGGGAACAGAGGCATGAGGAATATTCCTGACTTTCTTTAACCCTTTGAAACCCAATGTCCTTGCTATTGGACGTTTTTATTTTACATGTAGAGAAAAAATTTACTGTTTTATATCCCTATATTAGACACTCCTTAATGTTTGATAGTTCAGTACATTAATCTGTTTAACAAAACTTGAAATTATTTTACAGGATCCTTGTTCCACAAGCATTTAAAAATGGTGCACAAGAAGAAAGTAACATTAGAAGGTATATCAGCTGTTTGAATTTAGTTTTATTATACTTTTACATATTTATTTAATTAAAAATAGGTAATATATAATTTTAGATGTGTGAATAATGACATTATGTTGCATATTTAATTAGTAACATATGTTTTTCCTAGAATAAGGCCCAATATTCATTATAATGGACTGGCCAAAAATTGTGTATTTTTTTAATTAAAAAAATGACTGTATATACTGTTTTGTATTTCTTTTTATATGATTTTTCTTAAATTAGGATGAAATTACTCAAAGGATATGATTTTGGGTCTTAATAAGTTATATGTAATTGATGTCGGGTTTTGCATGTTCATCTAGTTCTGAAAACTGTTGATTAATTTACTAGAAACAATTCAAAGCTTTTTCTCAATGTATGAGGGAAGAACCTAACTGGCATTCCTTTTTTAATTTTAATCTGATAACTTTTTTTTTTCATTTAGTTATCTATAACATTATGAAGAGATGCATAAATATCTTACAAAGCAAAAGTATTTACATATAAATTTAATGTAAATGAATTGATAAAAATGTCTAGCCTTAGATTTAAATAACAAGTTTGTACTTCTAGAGTTTATTTTTATTACTAGCTGAGAAATGCAGTTTTTTTTGGAGATTAATTTTCTTATAGTTTGTAACAAATTTCCAAATATTGGGCTAATTAATTTTTCAATTTTATTCAATGTTTTTTTTTTTTTCCTGTTTTATTTTTCTATTATTTTGTCCAGCATTTGGTGTCATGGAATTTTATTTCCTCTTAGTGTGCTTATTGAAAATGAATTAGTGATTCAAGTATATTTAAAATTAATTTGTATGTTTTTATTGCATGGTCTAGTTTGAACTATTTTGATACATAACTATTTCTCAGGGTGTTGAAGGTGGCTTAAAATATGAATTATTTCTTGTTTATTAAATATCTTATTTGTAATCGTCAATGAAGCAGGTAAAATCTTTTGAGTATTTTTTTATTGAAAGTTTTTAAATTAATCTATGTCATATAAGGAGAGCTGTTAGATGGACTTTCTTTCTGTGATATTTTATCATAATTGTATCACAGATGTGAAAGCCTTTCTAAACCACTTTCTTTTTTTTTTTTAAAAAAAAATTATTATGTAAAGGCAAGTTGAATTATTTGAATAATATAAATTACAAACTAAATTTATACTGTTCTAGATATGAAATATTTTACTGTGTGAATTTTTTAAAATAAGTTTTGTCCTTATTTTATATAGAAATATTACTCAATTTTTTAATTTTCAACTTGTTATAATTTGGCCAGATTCTATGTATTATCATATCTGCAAAATTAATTGATTTTTGTTGAAAAGGTTTGATGCTTATGTATATTTCCTGACAATTTTAATCATTGTTAATTAATTAGACTAAATGAAATAATCATAAGTAATTTTTTAATTATTTGTATGAAATTTAATTTTTACTTTATAATTATTCTGAATTATCTGATAATTTTGTTTAAATTATTTATTTATTGATTATTTTTAATTAGAAATTTGAAAATCATTAGCTTGATTCAATCTTTATTCATCAAACCATTGTTTGGAAAATATCACTAGATAATGGTTTGATGAAGAAACCAAAAAAAAATATTTAAGGCAATGTATATATATGATAAACGCTTCATTTTGTTGCAGATAATCATGTATAACAGTTTGTTATATACATTACATGTATATCAAGCACTCTCGATATAGAATCCTTAAATATTGAATGTGTAAATAAAGAAACAAATATTGTACTTTTCAATTATTTACACTGCATTTTCAAAAAACTTTGCTTTGGAATTTATGAAGATAAATATCGCATGTTTCAAAATCAAACAGGAAAATAAAATATTTACAACAATTTTATCACAAACCTTTTATCATAAATATTGCAACAATGATAAAAATTCTTAAATAGTGAAATGATTAAATTATTTATATAAATTATTCCCTTACCTGAAGTATATATTTAAAAAGAACATTGTTTTCAATCCAGTGCATTGATTTTTTTTTTTTTTTTATTTCATTGTGTTTTTTTAGAAATCTAAAAAGTATGTTGTACAAATATTAGTGAAGTCAATTTATGCACCAAAAATACTTGCTTTGATTTTTATTTTCTATAGATCCTAAAGGTAAAAAACAATCGATTAATGCTTCCTTAAAAAGTGATTTGTATTAATTTTAGTTCTAAAAATCTAAACTTCTCCGTGCATGTATTTTAAATGTTAAGCCTGCATAAAAAGTCATTTTTGGATTACCAATTCAAAATTTTAACAGACATCAACGATGTTCATCGGAAATCAGTATTACTTCAATTCTTTTTTATCTTCTAAATTTAGATGAAGAAAATCAAAAGTGAATTCTAAACACGTTTTATAAATTTAACTCTATGAATGATTTAGCTCCCGTAATGTATAACCAACAATATTTACACTTCCATTTCGTTACAGCAAATTCTTGTTAAACCTACAAAAATTTGAGGGAAGTTTTACTGTCGCAAAGTTAAAAACATTTTGTCAGAGGCCTATATTAATGTTAAAATATGAAGCGTATTTTATCCAATACTTAGGAAATTTGTTAAGTTAAATTAATGCATACTTATGTTAGTAAAGTTTGGTTTTTATTAACGTCGCGCTAGTAGCGACACGAAGGCTATTGGCGACGGAACTCGTAATTTTGAACCTCGGTCAAGTGATGAGGACGACACCTGATCTGGCACCCCCTCTCCTAACTTCCACACCATGCGAATGGGAGGACTGTGTTCCCTGTCAGATTTAAAGTGCATGAGGTCCTGCTACATGGCAGGTCTTTAGTGGCATCAAGGCTCGAACCCACGACTCAAAGAAAACTGCCGACCGCGTATCCGGTGCCTTTTCCATTAAGCTACCGCGCCCACTTTGTAAGAAAAGTACCATAAGGTTATTATATTTATTAATATTAATGTCATAAATTAGAATAAAAAATGCTTATCCTAATATAATATAATTACCTTAAATTGTGTAATTTAATGTAATCTAATGAGAAATTCAAACAACGTGTCCTAAGGAATAATTTTTATTTGGTCATTACCAAAATATTGGATTTATTTACACTAATCTCCATGGGATTCTGGACCACCAAAAGATCTGACATCATGGTATTCATCACATTTTGGATCTTGGAAATTGTGATGAATCCATAACAGTCAAAAGCTAGCTGTCTCTTATTTTCTTGACGGACAGTTCATTAAGAGGACTCTCTGATTCATAGTTAATGAGGGCAATGTCCTCCACTTCTTATGAACAGAAAAATACTTAACTTAATCTACATAATTATAAATACATAATTATTTCATTCAGGAAATATATTTTTTGACAATGTTCACTAAATATTACGCTAAATTAAAACGCAATACATGGTGAAAAATTCATTTGTATAATTAATTAATTTGACTTTAATTTATATTATGTTATTTCAACTGAACTTATTTAAACAAAAATAAAAAAAAAATTGTTGTTTTTAACAATGTTAATGTTTAATATGAAATTAATATGTCACATATTCTTTTGATAACATTAGATACAACAATTATAATGCTATCTTTCCAATAGATAATTTTTGATGCATCGCAAGCTGTTATTCAAGTTCTCGGTACATTTTACAACATATTTAAAAAATACACAGTAATAAATCTTTTTCAAATGAGTAGAATATAATAATTTGAGATCTAATATAATTGCATTTTAGGTTTCATGCTATTCTGAGTTAATTCTAATAAATGCTTATATATTCTTACACCAAAATGTATGTGGTTTTATAACTGGGATTTGAAATTATGGTATTTTAGTTTTTCTTTTTGTTTCCTTTTTTTTCTGTACTGATGTTACAACATAACACTTGTTTATAAGAAAAATAATAACTCAAGATTAATAAAGTATAACAATAAATAATTCTAAAATTAACTTCCTTTCTTTACAAATCAATGCAATTTAAAAGTTGTAATTAAAACAAGATGGATCAAATTGATAATAAATACAACAATCATTAAATTTATCAAATTTTGTTTATTTTAAGATATATTATTGAGTAATATGAGAAACACAACAAAGTAAAATCCTCTAACCGAATTTTAAAACACTAATGAACTTATTCATTGCATAATTACATTGTATAATGTTGATTTAGTTCTTGCGTAAAAGACTTAAGTTACCAGAGTTCTACTATTTGTAAACGTTACAACAAATAGAACAAATTGCAAACTTAATTCTTTAGTTCAGTTAATTTGTTTCAAATATTAGTATGAAATATAGAAATTTGACAGAAAAAATATTTTTACAAAATGTCTTTTATGTACAACTCTTGCTCCAATAGTATATAAAATTAATTGTAAATATACGAGTGTATAAATATGTATAGCAAAATGCTTTTAAAAATTCATTAATTTGAGCACTTTTTAAAACAAAAGTTTTAAGTATTTTACAAAGAATCTACTGAATAGTTATAAATTCAGAATCACGGGTTATATATTGAATTTGCATTTCTTCCTTTTTACGCAACATTTTTAGAATTTTTTATCTCATTGTTCCAATATATGATTCTAATGCTTAAAACATTTCTCATGAATTAATGTCCACCCTATGAAAATTGTTGACGTGTAAAATAAAATTCTGAAAATACAAACTCATTTTAATAATTCAATATTCTCTGAATGATGTAAAAAACACATCAGTGCATTACAACAGAAAATAGTACATAAATATGAACAACATTCATAAAATGATGATGAAGTTGTAATAAATAAGTAAAACATTGCAGAAAGTATTTTTTTATCACAACCTTCAATAAATGTCTTCAACCTTTTTATCAACATTTATTAAAAGCTACCTTCATATTTTAAACAAAGTTTTTATAATAATTCAAATATTTTTTGTGCTCCGAACACAGCTGGGTTTTTTAATGTATTTTAGTTCAAAGTTAGCTATCTGGTTTTTTTTAATCCATGTATGCTTTATTAGGAATAGGGAAAGCTTCAACAATTTGTTAAGTCTGAAGTTAAAAATGATATGTTAGTATTATTCTTAAAATATTATGAGAAAAGATTTAAAATGTAATCATTGTACATATTTACGAATAGCAAAGAAAAAAATAGATTGCTTAGAGATTCTGTATTTAAATTCCTTTACTTCCTATGGAATTGGGAGTCTTTTCTGAAAATATAAGAGGCAATATTAAAAAGTTTGCTTTCTGAATTAAAAATAATCAGTTTATATTAATGCGAGTTCAAATATAGCATTGAAATCAATCAATATATTAAAGTTCATTTTTTATTATTTAACCCTAGATGTGGATCAATAGATTAAAAAAAATTCCATTAAATGTTGAACATCTAAAATTTTCATCATCTCAAATATATGCATATTTTCATTTTTTACACACAAAACATAAAATTTGAAATCTTTCGCATTAAACCGAAAAATACTGTGCATTTGGATTCAACAAACTTTGTTTGAATATGTGTCATTTAAATTATTTAATTTATTTCAAGGACTATAAGCTAAATTAAAAAATTAACTTTAAAAGGTTCAATTATTTATATGGTCAATATATTTCCTTTGTTAAAGAAGTATTATACTTGGCATTCATTTAGAAATTGTGTTGTATTATTTAAAGTGTACTTCATAACATACATGACAATTATGCTCTTAAGAGAAACAGATATGATCTATAAACACCTAACAAATGTTATGCATTAAGCATTGCCGATGACAGTATATATGCAATACATATTTGTAATGCAGTAACAAAAATATTAAATTCTGAAATAATAGTTGAAACTAAGCAATGAAACTTTAAAAAAACCTTGAATGTGAGTTGATTAATTAGTGAAATTAATCAACTCACTTTCGAATTAGTTTATCTAATTTTCATTTTATTTGATAAGTAATAACAAATTTAATAAATCAAACGGTGTCTTTCTCTATTATATTTATTGTCAATTCTATATGCACTCGTCATATACATCAATTACTATTTACAAATTATTTACGTCTATATTGGCCTCCAAATAGCCCATACAATGCTTATCCCACTTTAGCTGTTAGGAGAACAAATTACATCAGAGATATAAAAAACCCGTCTTCCGCGGTCAAGTATGATCTCTGAATATATTTCTTATAATCCCATGAACTCTCATACTTTAGACGAGTCTCGCCGTCTCCTCAATTTCTGTGGTATTCAAATAAATTATTTACAACTTACACTATGTTTCAAACAGAATCCTAACCCTGCATAATTATGTGCATATTAAATGTTAAAAAATGCATTTTACACAATACAAACCAGATTACTTCAAACGCCAAAAAAACACGATAAATAATTTTCAAAATAATGTATTTAGAAATTTTTTTAAAGTAATGAACACATACTTATTACAAACATTTGATACTGATTGATTTTATGGGATATAGAGCAGCAAGGCTATTCCTCAACAAAACTTTTTTTTTTATTTGTTTACACATAGGGATGCATATTACAAGAGTGTTATATTCTATTCAATTGATCCTAAAGTATTCTTAATCGCTAATGATTCATTCCACACAGATACTACAATAAATATTGATGTAAACAGACTAAATTTAAAAATAAAGGAGAAAAACCAAAACGACAGTCACGAAATGATGTGACTTAACATCGCACTGAGGAGCAACACAGAGTGCTATTTTCGACAGATCTGGGATTTTGAGTCTCAGGCATGTGACAAGGACGAAACCTGAGCTACCTCCCTCTCAAACTTCCACTGAGCCAACGGAGACTTTAGCCTCCATATTGCGCACGTCCATGACTCGAACCACGACGGCCGCATGTCTGTAACGCTAGGTTTGCGTAGACTACATTATGATTGAGTTACTCAAAATAGAACATAGCAATTCAAGCGTTGGATAAACTCGTTTTACGTTATGATAAAAAAAAATGTATCAAAAGTTCTTTAATATCAACTTCTAAGATTAAAAAGTAAAAAAAAAAACAATCGGAATGGCGGATGCATCTAATTTGAGTCTGTTATTATGCATGGGAGGATAGTATAAACACATATAAAAATTTTTACATTAGCATTTATTTAAAAACGTTAATTTATATTAAAATAAATTACATAATCAGTAAATATCAAATGGTTATTTCTGCATTAAAGGAGTGATGTAACTTTAAATGTATAAGTATCTGCAGTTTTGACAAAAAGTTACAACAAAAAATGTGCCTATATTCTTATTTTGAATAAAAATAACTTTAATAATCTTTCTTCTGCATTTTTCTTATTATTACAACCTGTTATTGAACTTGCTATGTTTATATGTATGTCTTTCAAAGTTTAAATTTGTAACCGAATTTTAACTCACTTTCCATCATCCGATAGAGTTGATATTGTGCACACTTTATATTATAACTCACGTTATTGCTTTGCAGTCTTAAATTTCCATATTAAAAAGAATTAAATAATTATAAGTAAAAAGATTAATCAAGCTTTTATTTAAAGATGGACTGAATGGTGTAAAAATAATATGTTTAAATGCAAAATATTATATAGTTTTTAAAGGCTTACTGTGCTAATACTTAATTTGATCTCATATAGCAGCTATGGTACTAAATTTATCGGTAATTCAAGCCTTTATAAATATATATATGATTTTAAAAATTTATTTTTATATCTTTTAATTCATCTTTAAATAAAACCTATCTTGATCTTAGTTGATTCATAATTAAAGAAAAAGAATGGATTTGGATTTTTTAAATTTTATTTATCAAATTTGAGTCATCATTTTATGAATGAGTATCACTAGGTTACAAAGCTTCTAAGGATCAGATTTTGTTTGTGTTTCTGCGATAAATTAATTTAAAAATTCGCTCTGATTAAAATTATCAGAGTAAGATGAAAAAAATATGCCTGCTGAGAATCAAGTCTAATAAAAAGATATGTTCTGGTAAAACCCTCAAGTAATGTTAAATTAGTTTACTTGTAAATATGTTAATTTAATAAAACCAGAAAAAAAAATTAATATAAATGCTTTAAAAGGATTATAATTTTCCTCTTTTTCTTAAAAGATTGTAATAAATAATTGAGCTATACCATTTATTCTTGTGAGGGTGTTTGGTCGGTAGGAAGACTCGACATTTCTAAAACACTTAATTTATTTACTGCTGAGCTCGAAGTCTATCCTATCTCTCTCTTGAAAGCTTATACTATATATATATATATATATATATATATAAAAGTCTTAATTTTCATGATCACGTTCTCTTCTTCGGAGGAAGCTTTTAAATAAAAATAATTGTAAGGACTGAAAATTCCCCAAGAGGACTGTTAGTAAAAAGATCGCGGATAGAGCCGTCACAACCCCCTCCGTGAAGAAAACGTGATTAATCTGAGGATCTTAACGACCCGATAGAAATTACGTTAATAAATTTAAACACACTTAAATAACTAACAACTGGAACATTTTACAATCATCACAGTTGCATCGCTTGTAGGGCCGAAATCTACTCCTGCTCCTCGCTGTTTCTACTCCTCCGGCTCTTGTCAGGTATGGACTTGTCCTTCCTGTTGCCGCTTGCCTCTCGCCGATGCGCAATCTGTTGTGTAGGGGATATGGACTTGACCTCCGGGACTGCTCTTGCCCATCCTTGATATGTCGTCTGCTGCGAAGCTGATAAGGACTTGACCTCCCAGGCAGGACATGTCTGTCGTCAGTCGCTCCTCGAGGTGGACCGGGACTGGACCTTCCGGACCGGATTTTTCTTTCGACGTTTGCTCCTCGAAATGGACAGAGACTGGACCTTCCGGACAGGACTCTACTTTCGTCAGCTGCTTCTCTCCTGGTCATCTTTCTTGTTCCTGGAAGTGATACCGGAATTGGCCTCTTTCTCCACTTACAGCTCTCATGGGGTCGTCTTTTAACTTCAGTATTTTCAACTAACGAAGAAGGCGCACTGCGGTTTTGCCAGTTTCTTCTCACTGGTGGCCTCCTTTTACTCTGATGCTGTCTTTCGTGATTATTGGAAGATTCTGTCGACCCTTCACTTCTCATTCTCTTACTTTGCCATTGTTCCTCTTTAGTGCTTTCCTCCTTGGCAAGACCTTTGCTACCCTCAGTTTCTACCTATTCTGCCCTAGATCCTTCACCATCCAATCCATCTGTCTCCACAACACCCTCATCCCTTTCTCTTGGGTGATAAATCCGTACCTGATCTACATTCACCGTTATCGGTTTGCCCCCTTTCCAAAAAACCACATTGTTGTGCTCAACCTTCATATGGGCCTTCAAATTTAAGTTTAAACTTACTCACAATCCTCTTGCTCGCCGAGCTCATGGGATGTGTTTGCCCCAATACCAAATCCTTTACTTTAACATCAACTTTCCGTATTCTCTTATTATAATATTTTGCCCATCTATCCTGTTGAATCTTAGTATTCCGCCTAGCCTAGAAAAAAAATGCATAAATATATAAAACTTATTTTCCTTGGATAGAATGTATTTTTTATAGATTTTTTTTTATGTCAAAGTAAATATACTTGTATACATTTTTTGGACCATCCTAACTTAGTAGTAACGGGTCCTAGTGCATATTTCCCTTTAACTAACATCTGGGGCTACTTTGCTACAATGTTTGATATTAGAACCACGCCCTGTGAAAGAACCGTAACATATGTACATACGCGTAACTATAAAAGAAGAAGCGTGTTGAATAGGAAAGAGAGATAGAGTAATTGAATGAGTGATTGTTTATTAACGTCGCAATAAGATGAAATACGAGGGCTAATGGTGATGGACCTCGGAATTTCGAACCTAATTCAAGTGACGAGGATGACACCTGTGAGCTGGTATCTCCCTCTCCAAACTTCCATACCCCACCAACGTGAGGACTTGGGGCCTCTTCAGAAAAAATGTGCATCTGCCCCGCTACACAGCGGTTCTTTTGTGGCATCAGGGCTCGAACCTACGATTTGACGAAAACCGCTGACCGCGACTTTGATCACTAGGCCACTACGGCCATGGAAAAGAGATAGATGAACTGGAGAGATTAATAGTAACATTATATTGTTCCAGCGTTTCCAAGGCGATATATGGAGAGCGTATAACTGACTCGATCCCATCACTAGAAGTCTACTTGATCGGATCCAGCGATCGGGAATAATCTACTTCCCAGATAAAAATCCAATTTATTACTATAATATTTGGTTAAAGACGAGGTAAAATATCCGCTTTTCTTTCTTTATTTATTTTAAATGGGAATAAACTGGTTAAACATTTTGGAAATGATCTTTATTTTGAGTGATTTCTCGTAGGTTTAATACACTGAACGGCACTAGTACGTTACAAAGTATACTGCAAAAATATTTAAGATAATGTATAAAACTTCTGCTTTAGACTATGTAATATATACTCTTTTAAAATTTATTTAAACGATTACTGTGTCTTTTCCCTTTTTTTTTTCATTTGTTATTATTAGATACAATTACTTTTATGTTGCTACTAATTCGGCAGATTTAGAAACTCAAGTAAATTTTCAAAACCTATTTTCTGTTGAGTGAGGAACGTTGATTATTAAACTGTATCGGTTAATTTTTCCCGATTGAAAACTATTCCTCCATGATGACTGAAATAATATATATATATATTATTTACTCTCTCTTTCTCTCTCTCTCTCTATATATATATATATATATATAGAGTGAAAATGTGAAATGAAGTAATGGAAACACATTAAAATGGTGTATTTAACGTTATGAGTGATATTTTTCTTAATATGTACCGAAACAAATTAACTTAATTTAAGTATTATTTGAGTGGAATTGTGGGCTTTTTGAGACATTCTTAGAACAGTAAAGGGTTCATGAATAAAGTAGCCCTCGTATTAATTCTAATGCGACGTTAATAAAACCAACCAATCATATAAATCAAACTAAAATAACTTCTTTTTTTTATTAAATTCAAGAAAACAAATTTTATTGTAAGTTACAGAAAATATTTGTAAGAGAAGGAGAAATTTTTTCAAAGCAAATCATAAGGGCATTTTAAAAACGATTCTTGAGTAAGGGTACCAGGACATTGCTTGGAAAGTAAAATACCGAATTAAAACGCCCTTTGTGGTATACAGAAGTACCCTGTGTAAGGGATACCATTATTTAAGGGACAATTCTGTTGATATCGGTCCTTATGAGCAATCTTTATATTTATCTCTTATTAAGAGGACAAAATGTCTGGTCTGGTGGGTGTTCTTTATTGTGTGATGTAAGTGTGATGGTGATGATTAATGACGCAAGAGCCAGATGTGACTATGCTGCCTCAAACAAGATGTAACTGTAGTCTAGACGTTTTAATACGGGAAAATAGGTAAAAAGTGGTTAACAAGAAGAGTCGAAAATAGAGAAGGACCTCTAGTCCCGGAGCTACATCAACCTTGTTTACCAAAGATATTAAACCCCATGGGAAAGAAAAAGATCAACAAGGGCCATCGGGGTCGTGATCCCGTTCGTGCCTAAAGAAGACAAGACCCTGAGGTGCTCTTATTATGTCGTACTACTGTATATCTTTTGAAATTATTAACAGAGCAAAGAGATCTTTGATGGTTTTGTTTGGTTGGTTTTCGTCACTCTTCGAGCAACACGAGGGTTGTTGGTAACGACGACACATGAGAAAGCACCCCCTCTCCTAACTTCCACACCACGCCACGGGAAGACTTTGAGTCACGGAAGATTTAAAGTGCATCAGCTCCGGTTACATGATGGGTCTTTAGCAGCATCAAGGCTCAAACCTATGACTCAACGAAAACTGCCGGTCGTCAGTCCGCTACCATGACCTCTAGGCTACCACGAGCCACCGAGATTTTTGAATGTGACTCATAATGATGTTTTAACCATTATATAGAACTATAAAAGTAGTTTTTTAAGCAAAAGGTTTTTTTTGCCTCTTAATTGAATATGGATACGAATTTTTAGACATGTGTAGTAAAAACCACTTTAAAAAAACTTTTACACTATATGGTTTCAAATTGTTTATGCTTCTATAGAGGATATATATGCATATAGTGAACCAAAAATATTTTTAGTAAGTAATATCTAAATTTTAATATGAGAAAAAAAGAAGAAAAATGTTGTATAAAATTTCAAAAATCAAAGTTCTTTTATTTTTCAAAGAAAATCATCATGGGTATCATTAAATATGTTTGTTCACTAACTTTTGTGCATGGTTTTACATCTGAGGAACAAAATGTTTTGTATATTAGTGGAATGCTTTTTTAAAAATGGTACTTATATGCAAATATATGTCTTAAAATTCATATCTATATTCAACTAAAAAAAGAAAAAGAACTTTTAGACTAAAAAAATTGCTTTTATAATTCTATAAATTGATTAAAATATCTTTATTAAGCACTCACAAAAATTCCATCTATTCTAATAATTTTAAAACATATATATCGTGAAAACAATGAGTCTTAAATTTGGTATTCTTTTTTTTCCACATGTGCCCTGGTACCCTTAACGCCTTATCTGAAACAAACTCCAAAATAAATATTTTGACAAGTTTTGGTATCCCAAAATGAATAAAAACCGTTTTTACCGAATTTCAGCACTCACATATTATTTTAATTTGTTTCCTCCAAAACTAAAGAAGTTATTGTAATATCGATCCCTATAACCATTTAAAACTTTCTGGTGAATATGAAATTTTTTTTTTAATAGTAAGGTGTTAATAAATGTTAAAATTATTCAAAAACTTATAAATTTATTTTAATTCTGTGAAAAAACTGGAAGGATTAAATGAAATATATATTATATAATTTACAGAATAATTAAAAATTTCTAAAACACTTTACGAATCTTTATTTGTTAAATTGATATAGTAGGGCATACTTATATTAAATAACAGGATCCATATAATATGCCAAGGAAAAAATATTAACTAAAATGAAGAATGAAGATAATGGTTCAATTATGAAAGAATTCGTAAATTTAAAGAAATAAAATATGTATTTGATTAGATAGACTGAATGAAAGGAGTGCATGTAAATAGAGTGAAATTGTTTAAAAAAATATTGAATCTGAAAAATCTGTTGTAAAAATAATTTTTCGTTAGTATATTATAAAGACTGTTTATTTTATGAAAAAGTTCGCTACAGAATTATGACACAAAATAGAAGTATAAAGTACACATACACATGAGATACATTCATACAGGATTCTCAATTTAATAATAATAATATATAATACATATCATAAATACTCATTCAGTAGAGAATATTATGAAATATGAAATATAATTGTCTAAAAACAAGGCAATTTTTCGTTTATGTATAAAAATATATATAACATTAGAACCAATTTATAATTCTGCAATAGGAATAATAATATAATATATCCATATAAATACACTAATATTATATAGAAATATTTATCGTACAGACGCAATGCTTCTTAATAAGTAAAATGTTTTACGATATATTACAAACTTTTACATGGTTTTAGCATTTTAATATGTTATTATTAAATTTTAAACATATAAAATATCAGTTCCAAAATTAAGCAGTATATATAAATAATTGCTTGATAATGAATAAAATCATTTATCTTATGCACACATCCTAATTATTCACTGGAACGAATATAACACTGACACTACAGTCATGAGAATCGAAAAACACTGAATAAAGCACGATTTTATAAACATTTATATATCCATATATTAACAATGCTTCTTAATAAAGATATACGAGAAGTATTTCATATAATGACAAACTCTTACATATTTTTCAGCACCATAAATCATTTATTAATTTTGAGTAAAACACTTCAGTTCTGAAATTCCTGTGTTTAGAGTAGTTAACATTATAATCAACTACTTTAAAATAATTGCAATATTAATGTTACTCACATCTTTAAGGGATCACATCAACAAAAGTTACTCTTATGGTACATATGTAAACGTCGAAAAGCATGGGAAAATTAACATGCTTACTTTTACGATACAAGTATATCTCACCTTTAAAAACAAGGATTCAGCAGGAAAAAAATCAGAATACCAACGGTCCTTTTCTTGGCTAGTACATTACTTATTTGTAATAAGTAATGTACATCACACCTCTTGTTAGTCACAAAGTAAACATTGAGTACAATTGTAATCGTCTTGAGCAAAAAGTTTTTATATATATTGCAATATATAAACTTTACAAAAGCAGGATAAAGAAACTTCAAACATCAGATCAAAATATTTATGAAATATTTTCTTTCTTCTGGAAAGCTTTTACATGAATTTTCGCGTATTTTCTTAAATTCTCTTAAACTTTTTTTTTACACTTTTCGCACTTGTAATTTTCTCCATCAATATGGATTTGTAAATGCTCTTCACAGCTATTCTCATTTGTAAAAGACATATTACAAATTTAGCAAAGAATTGGCTTTTCATCGATATGAAAGCTTTGATGATCATTTAAATAACTCCTTTTGGAAAATTCTCTCCTACAATAGTCACATATATACTTTTGGCAACAATTAAATGTTCCGAAATCCTAATGTCAGCTAGATCTGATGAGTTTAACGTTGCAGGACACATATAAAAACCTTTTAACAACTTGGGAATTCAGTTGTATTAACAATAGCAAGTAATGTTTTCCATTTTTTTTATTGGACAAACTATTCTTAATTAATTAGAGAGAATTTCTATGCAAATTAAAATGCTAATAAAAATTGTTTGCCTCAAGTCTTCTTCATGAATTTTGAATGGTATCTAATGACCGCTCTCTGCTTCCCTTTAATACCATAAATTAATACGATTAATTAATATCTATAACATTTCTTTATTACGGGTGTCGAATTTTTCTCGAGAGTCTTATTTCTCATATTCAAATTCGCCTAAACTTTAAGCATCGTAAAATTGTGCGCAAAAGTTTCGGAGTTGAGGGGCCTTAAAAATGGATTCCATATGCGTGTTAAATGAGAGTCTCAAACATTTGTCAGTAGAAAAACTATTACTCAACACATTCCAAAGATGTTTTTTCAAGAATCGATAGATATATTTTTCAAAATTTAAAAACACGGTACAGTTGAAATGTTTAATATTATAAAAATATGACTAATTATAAATAGATTTGCGAAGAAAAGCGAATTTCGTAATATGCCTAGATTTCGAGTTATTTAGTATCATAAAACCCGTACATTGAAAACTTCATGCAATTCCCTCCAAAAATTAAGGAAATATTCGAAAAAAGAAGTTATGATTCCTGATTGTTCTACATTATGGGATCGAATTCTAGTGTATACACAATCGTGAATTATTGATCCACTGTCTTCGTAATTGGTTGATTGTACTGTTTTCGTAATAATCTTTGTCAAATATTATCAGAAATATTATTTAGGTATAAAAATAAGATTTAAAAATAAGAATGCTTGTGATACATTTATATACTTTATAAATCATACAATAATGGACAAAAATAAATAGGTGTAAAACGTACTAAAGATTAAAAATTACACATTTATCTAATATTACCTAGGATTAAATCGAACACCAAAAAATCAATTAAACTAGACGATAAACCTGAATTTTATTCTAAAATTTTTTTTGGATCGGTCGTAGTTGATCAGATAACTTGATGTTACACAGCTGGCCACCAAAGTCACCTGATGTAGCCCCATTCGATTTCTTCCTGTAGGGGTTTGTAAGAGATAAAGTCCATGAGCCACCATTCCTAAAATTTTTTTTCAATTTAATCAACGTATTTCTATTGCTTTACAATAAATTACCATTCGCGATTTACAACATATTTGGCATATCGAATATGCACTATAAGTGTAACTAAATTAAGTTATATCGAACCCTTGCAGAGAATTTTCCATATTTTCCTTTTGCATTCATGTATTGCTTACCATTCTGTGCCTTTATTTATAAAAATATAATGTTTTGAAATAGAATGATTCAATTTAAATAATCCTTTATAATGATAACATTATTTATTCATAACATAAAAAAAAATTTCACTTTTAAATGGTGTAATGGACTCTAGAAGAATACTATTTAAATTTAAAAATAAGACTTTTTGAATTTTAAGAATTAATCATTCATTTTCCAAACACTTAGTGAATTAACTTATTTTTCTGCGTGATATACATAAAATCGAACTAAGGTTATGAAAGGAGGATAAAAGATTTTTTTTATCATCTCTTGAGGACATAGCTTGATAAATAATTGTTTTCATTATTGGTTTATAACTACAAACCTTATTTGGGTATAGTTAAATGTTGAGCGACTTTTTTGTAAGACTCGCGTGACATGACGTAAAGCATCTCCTTAATGATGTATGTAGATTTTTTGAATTTAAATATGATTTGCTCAAAGAAATGCGTTAGGCATAACAAATGTCTGTAACAGACTAAACACGATTCTTCTGAGACATTTCTAAAATGCTGTATAAAATTTTAATAATAATGTTTTTATTTTTATGTCTAAAAATAAATCTACAATAGGGCAATCTCAAATGATAATTTAGAATTATAGAGTTTTATAATAAGCTGAAAGTTTTTTTTTTTTTTTTTAAATAAGAACAGGTTTTTTTAAATATTGCGTATTGTATGTAATAAAACAGAAAAATTCCTTTAAATTCGAATTCTGAAAGATCAATGTTAGAGAATAGTTACTTTGTATTAGTTTCATAATTAATAATTTTTCAATTCTAAATATATAATTCATTGAAACTGGATTCTAGTTGGCTGACTGACAAAAAAAAAGTTTAAATCACTTTTTTAAGGTTATTTTAGTCTTAATACTGACATGTTTGTTAAAAAACCATTTGAAGGCAGTATAAAATATTTTTGCATTATTATTATATACATAACATACATAATACACACAGACTGAAAAATAATTTTTTGTTCAACCAAAAGATTTGAAGAAAATAGTTTTTTAAAAAGAATTTTTTTCATAGTCATACTTATTTTACATATACTACTTATATTACACCGAATATTGTAAATAATAAACAACAGAATTCATTTAAATTCGAATGCTGAAAGATCTGTGGGAAGAGAACAATTTCTTTTTAATAGTTTGATAACTAATAATTTCAATTCTAAATATAGAATTTATTTAAACTCAATTGTATTTGGTTCATTGACAAAAAATTAATTTTAATATTTTTCGAAGATTTTTTTTAACAGTAATACTGAGATCGATGCATAAAGAACATTTTTATAAATAAATATTTATATATTACTATATACATATATTATGTACAAATTTTGTTTAAAAAAAGTTTTTTTGTTGAACTAAATGATTTGAATGAAGAGAACAGTTTCTTTTTTAAAAGTGTATATCATATATAATAAACAATATAATTCGTTTAGTTTCGAAGACTAATAAAATTTGTGTGAAGAGAACAATTTCTTTTTAATAGTGTATATTATATAAATAACAAACAGCAGAAAATTCATTTAAATCAAACTCTAAGCCCTTTCTGTAAAGAGACCAGTTTCTTTTCAACAGTGTATATTATCTTTAATAAAACAACCGAAAATTCATTTTAAAATATAAAAATAATTTAAACTTGATTCTACATAATTGGTTTACAGAAAAAAAAATGTAAGTATTTCTTTGAGTAATTTTTAGTATAAATACTGAGACATCTATGTTAAAAAAACCATTTGTGGGTAGTATAAAATCTTTATATATTGTATACATATATAAATATTACACACAGATTGAAATTTGTTTTTGTTTAACTGAATGTTTTATGTGAAAAGAACATCTCTTTTTTTTTAATAGTACATATCGCACTGATTTTACATATGCAATTATTATTACATTGAACATTATACAAAATAAACAATATAATTCCTTTAAATTTTAATACTGAAAAATCTATGTAATTTGAGTTTTTTTTTTTTTTTTTTTTTTTTTTGGAGGACAATAGTGTTATTTTCTGATTGGGAATCATTGTTTGGAAACATTTTTGACTGACTATACATAAGGATTATTTGATATTCAGTATAACTGCTATTCGGATATATATTCGGGTTTTTTTTCTTATTAATACTTAAAACTTTACAATATACAGTCATTTCAAATTTCATTGCCCTATGTTGACTTTTAGTTCATTGATCGACTTAAAGTTTATTTTTCACTTCCTTTAGCAATAGAGTTTATTAAATATTAGCAGAAAATTATCTGATTCTTTTCTTAAAAGTAAGATATTTCAAATCTATTAGTAGAAGAGACGTACTAATTTAGCTATTTGTTGTGACAGTATTTTTGTGAACTATGTTTTTTCTTAAAGTATATGGATTTTCACTAATGTTGGGAAAAAATAAAAGTTATTTCTAAAATATTAAATTTCGCAATATTTTTTGCAACATGAAGTGAGAGTAATGTTGAATTTTGTATTGTATCAAGTTGCTCGTGACAAATCGGTGTCCATTGTAGCATATCATGACAAGAAAGAACATCAACTGGATGATCCATCGTCTTAATCCGCATCTTCATCATCAACTTCTTCTAACAATCTGTGAAGAAAACATAAAGCTCAATAATTCAAATCATAAGCATAGTAGAGGTCCTTTTAACAGACCTTCATAATAGCAATAAACCTGGTCTAATAGTGAAATAACTGATAAAATACAACTACTTTATACATTTAAAATGAAACACCTATACTAACTTGAAGACTTACATGTTTATTATTCTGATATGGGATTCATCTTTTTTTAATTTAAACATTTATCTTCAAGTGTTCTTACACTCAGGGGCGGTAATCACAACCCCGATGTTCTTAGTGATCGCTTTCTTTTCTATAGAGTTCACTGTCATTGGTAAACACGAGTGACGCGACCCCGGGATACCTTTGCAATGCTTCTCTTTTTTCTACTCTCCTTCTCGTCAACTTTTTTTTCTCTCCCCCCCCAATCATTCTCACATATGGATCACAGTTACACATTGACGTCAACAGCCCAGGTGTTGATTCTAGTGCGACGTCAATAAAATCAAAGCAAACCAAACAGTTACACATGGTTTGACTCAGCATAGCCAAACTTGATTCTTATGCTGTAAACCTACTTTCGCTCACTCAAGTGTTCTAAAACTATCTTTTCTTTTGCCTTACTTTTTCCTCCTTTTTTTTTTTTTTTTATCAAAGAAAATTTAAGAACTGCGAGTGATAAATACTTCTTCAACTGAGTAGTCTGTTAAAAGAGCGTCTATTGCAAATGGTAGTACGTTAGGTATTTTTAGTCGGTAGATTAACAAGAACTCTCAAGCAAAGTTTTCATCAATTACCTTACCGAAATGCAGTTTTTTTAATTTGTGTTTTCATTCATAGTCTTCCTTGACACTTGGAGGGGAAAAAATCTTGTTTAGGCGACTGGGAATTTGCGAAAGTTGTTCAAAATATTGCAAAATAAACACAGACGAAAAATATGCATAAAATACATAAAAAGTTAAATTAGCGAATAAAGATCTCAATCTAGAATGACACTACTCAATTTCAGAACATTAGAATAATGAGTTTTTTGCTGTTGCTAATTGCAAACAATAAATTCTACAAGTAAAGAGTCAAAGGTCTAAGGCTTAAACACAGGCTACACTGAATCATGAATGAATCACGACTCCCACCTCGGAATTCGTAGAAAACTGCAACCCTGTAGTTCAGATATCCAAACGTTTAGGTTGGTTTTATTAACGTTGAGCTAGAAGCAACACGAGGGCTATTGGCGATGGACCTCACAATTTAGAACTTCAGTCAAGTGATGAGGACGAAGCCTAAGCTGGCTCATCTCTCTCCTAACTTCCCCTTCACTATAACGGGAGTGATTTAACGCACCCTCAACAGATTTAACGCGCATCAGCCCTGACTACACGACGAGTCTTTAATGGCATCAAGGCTCGAAACCTGTACTCGACGAAAGCCGCCGGGGACAATTCCTGACCGTGACAACACCTCCTAGATACTAGAAGGCCTCGGCACTTAAATGAGAGATGCTTGTGAAATCCCTCATAATAAGGATAGTTAACCGGCTTGAATTCATAAGTTAGATCAGGATTCGCCTTTTACTAGCCTTCGCCATTTTGCTGCTTTAGTAAACTACGTGGTTTTTTTTTTTTTTTTTTAAATTTTCATTTCCTGTTTAACCTTTTGCCGTAAATATCATAAAATTTGAATTAGAATATCATAAAATCTATTTAGAAAAGGAAAAATTATGATCTATGCACGTGTGCGGCTCCAAATTGCAATAGCAATTATAAAGGAATTAACTACGATACGGTTGGATCTTGGTTTTTTTCGAAGAAGGATTACTCACTTCTGAATTAAGAGTAGATCAAAGTCACTGAGAAAGTTTCGCTTCCTTCAAATTATTCAAAGGTAAATTATTTAACTTTATTTTATTTATGAAAATTGTAATACTTTCTTAATTTTAAATTAGGTCTAATAACTTCAACAATAGGTAGTTCGAGACAACATTTGAAAACAAACTCGCTTCTTTTTATTCACGTAAATTTCTTAAATAAAAATATGATAGTTATTTTTGTTTATGTATTGTGACAGAATCGTTTTGTTTATCAAGTAAATATTTTGTAGCCGTAATAAAATTTTATGTGTTTAGAACTGGGCCAAAACAAGTATTGTTAATGAGACAAAAACTTTTTAATGTTTTTGCTATTGAAAACAAAAAATTTTGTATCATTTACCAAATAATCTTACCGCCGAATCAACGATCGTGTCTACTTTAATAGCAACTATGTGCTGGCAAAATAAGAAAAAATTTCTTTAGTTAAAAGGAAAAAAACCACAAATTTGTTGAAATTTTATAGAATAGCTTTGTAAAAAATTTATTGTTGTAACAAAATGTTTTCGGTACATCCGACATAAGTTCCATTCAAAATTATAAAAAAACCAAGTCAACAGTGCAATTTTTAACAATTCTAATTAATATTTTCTGCCGATGTATATCATTTTTTTTATATATTTAGGTTTGTGATTTGCACATTGTGGAGGATGCAATAAAAAGAAACACAGAAGTTTACAACGAGAAAACTGGGGAGAAAATGTGTGTTCCTATACAGCGTTATAGATACAAAAAATTTCTGTGCTATCTATACTTCGAAATTACCCAAAATATATTTCATAATCCTCAAATCTTGCTCGAGAATGAATTGAGCAGAGGACATATGGACTGAAGAATACAAAAAAGATCAAGTAATAATAAAAGATCAAGACACAGCATTAAGTCCTGTTATCGAAGCATCGGTGATTGTAAACAGAGTTAGATTTAGGTCAAAGAAAGACAGATGAACTTAATAAGTACAGATTTTCTATAAAAGTTAGAAATGTTGTTATTGTACATGAAATATTACATGAGCGGGCTCTCTCAAAGTACAAATTAAAAACTCCTATGATTTTCCTACAGCATTTGATTTTTTTATTGATCTTTTAGAAAATATGTTTTCAGATTTCGAAGATGATAAAACAAATTGTGCTCCATTTCTTAATTGCCCAGTTAAAATTTTTAATCAGTAACAAGTTTTCTTTTAGATATTCCTCTGAAATGGTAATTTTTTTGTATATTACAATCCATATTTCCTTATGCCTATAAATTTGTAAGAAATTCAGGATATCTCAATATTCCACATCCCTGAGCTTTACAAACAATTTGTTCTTTTAAAACTAGCCCTAAAACAGAACAATCAAATGAAAACTTTCTAGCCCACATAAAAAAAGTAACTATCCTAAAATATGTTAACAAAACTGCCATACTGATGCTTCAAGAAATTCATTTAAAACCATATTTAGATTTTAAAGTGGGTAATATTCTTGGGATGGCATATAAAAGTGAGCAAGTATATGTTTTTATTATTCAAAGTCTTCTTTCTTCTTTTAAAGAAGTAGTTTCTATAATGCTGGTTAAATAAACCGATGGAGAGAAACTGTTTGCGGTTGTTAAAAAAAGTTATCGTCGAACACGATGGTATAGAATTCAAAGTTATAGAAGTAGTTTTCTGACCTATAAATCAAAAATCAATCCAACTTTTCTGTTCCTCCAAAATTGAGTATTGTATATCCACATCTTTCTGATACTTCCAACCCTTTATTTCTTATTTTTTTTTTTTTTTTTTGTTATTGATTCAGTACACATATTTAAATACATCCGCAACATTTGGATTAATCGAAAAATGTAGAGCAATGTTTTTATTTTCCACATTTTTAGGATCATAATAAGTTCCATAATTAGAAGCAACATTATCTACACTTTAGCGATTATATGACATAGAAAGTAATAATTTAATAAAGTTTGCTTATGGTTTATATTGAAAGATCATAATGTCTTACAAATGAATGTCTACTTATGCCCTACAAATCTTGAAAAACAAAAATGTGAAACTTGTGCTTAAGATATTTAATAACTTTGTTATTCAGGGGCTTCAGCAATTAAGACAGCAACATAAACTATTTATTTATGAAACAATATCAATTTTTATTTATTTAATTTGTACATGGTGGAAAATTGTTAATATTAAAACACCTTTAAAGGAACAACATTTGCTTGATACTTATCAACAACCGATTACTTTATCACCAGATAACAAAGGGTGGGAATTTTTAAACAAAATTTTGTTATGATTAGACTCGGGGGAGGAAAAAATTGTACTACTGGAACTTTTACTAAAGAAACACATTTTGCTTTCATTCGTACCACATACGCTTTACTTGAAAAGTCCAAACATTGTATAAATGAATTAAAAATTTCAGTATTTTCTTCCGGGGGAAATCCGAACAGATGCATTAGAAAGTCGTTTAGGGAAATATAGGACACTTTCAAGTTCTCAATATTTAATATCAATTCGATAGCTTTGTGAAGTAAAAACTAAACTAAGGATACAAATTTTTTTTACTATGATTTAATACGCAATAAAGACAGATGTAGTTTATTGTGCCCTACCCCAGATATTGTCACAGCAGTATTCTACAACTATTTAAATGTTCAGAAATTTCTTTCAAAAGATTATGAAAATAAGTTCCTTACACAAAATAATCAACGTCAAATTGACTCAGAAATATCGATTAGCTCGATAATTTTAAATGAATTTTTTTTTATGATAAACCTTGCAACAATAATTATGCTTCTGGAGCTAGTTTTAAAGCATTCTCTCCACACTTCTGCAAATGCATTATTACATAACTACTACAGGGGAAAATAATATTATAAAAAAGTTGAAACAACTTACTTTATTAGCTAAACAAATTTGTTTTTTTTTATATATGGATCGCTCTCTCTCTCCATCCATCCATCCATTTGTGTGTGTGTGTATTATAATATTATTTATAGTATCTTTATTTAATGGTAATTTTTAGTGAGGTTATTGCAGAGTGAATTTTTGTTTATTACTGTACATGATATCTATAAAGTTTTTAAACATATTTAATCCACATTTGTAACAAATGCATAATTGAATAACTACTGCTGGGAGAGAAAAAATTTCACTCTTTATAACTATTGATTTCTTTGTATGTATTGTATGTTGTATGCTCATACTCGAAACAAATAAATATTCCTTAATGTTCGCAGCATTTATCTCTAAATAAAACGTTTTATTATTATGAAAATTAACTGCAAAATTCTGGCCTACATAATTTCAAATGTTTCTCATTTGAGAATTCATTTTAATTTCATAATATCCCTTCTATACTTTACAGGGTATTTTGAAACTCACGGGATAAAATTCGAGGGGTGATAGAAAATATCTCAACAAGTAGTTTTCCCCATGTAATGCAAAGGTGGAGAGCAAGTCGCTAGACGGCGCTGTAATGGAAAGCTTTTCTTGCACATCCGTCATTTCTACAGCGGATTTCAAGAGGCAAAGCGACGTACAGTAATCAGGAAAATTAATTAGGTTTTCCTGATTCATGTACTTCGCTATGCCTCCCGTAATCCTCGGTAGAAATAACGATGTGTAAGAAAACTCCCGTTTCATACTTTTCAAAGCTTCCGAAGGGCCGAATCTGACTATACTGCACCAAATAATGTGTATTTGTATCCAGACGTTAGAAAAATTAGGAAAGAATGTAAAAATTGGTTGGCAAAAAGAAGCGTCGAAAATTGGGAAGGATCACAATAGTATTCTGGGGACTCGCAAGCGTGTTTGCCAGAAGCACTAACCCCCACGGGTTAAGAGAAAAAATGTATTCTGTTGGGGCCATGATGCTTGTACTTACCTGAAGATGATACGCTCCTGAGGATATTTACTATAGGATTTTAAAATTTGAAACTAGAGAAATTTTCTTTCTTTTCACAGTTTTGATTATCAGTTTTAAAAAATTATGTCAACAATATTGAACACACTAGTCCCATTGTAGCTAATGCATGTCTTAAGAAGCAACAAAAATGGCCTCCCAGTGTTTATGGGTATAGTCGGGCACCCTGCCCCTGGAGATTATATGAGTGGACCTCAGAGGCTTACCTTCCTTAGGTAGGTACGGTCTTCACTCACCCGAGGCTCCCTAGTGACATTTTTCTTTTCCATGGGATTTACTGTCTTTGGTAAACACGGTTGACAAGTCCGCGATATACCCTAGCGATTCTTTTCTATTTTTTACCCTCCTTTTTATCAAAATTTTATATTTTTTACATTTTTTTTTCTTCAAATGTCTAAACCATAGTTACATCTGGTTTGGCTTTGCATTGCCACAACTGACATTTGTGAAAAAAACCTTCACTTTCACTCACTTACTCACAACAGTTTTAGATGTAGTCAAATTTTTTTATTTAACTAAATGGAGACTTTTTTTTGTCACCGAGAAGGTGAGTTTTCAATATAAAATGCGACTTTTCACTTCGTTGTCAAACATAAGTTCTAAAATTTTTTTTTCTTTACTAAATTGTTTTGTACTTATCATGATATAATAGCATTTGCACAATAATGTAACACATCTGTTAGTTAATTATCACAAAAAATATTGTAATCTAAATATGTCTCCTTGATTTTTTGATACTACATTCTTTTTTTTTTTTCGTATTTTCAAAACATATTTAAAAAATTAATGTGAATATCTGAATTTTGAATTGCGTATAATGTTTTTCACAGTGCTAATTAGCTTGAATATTTTTATAGCTTACGATAGAACACGTTTTTTGTTAAATGTAATATCATGGTAAGAGTCAACAATGTTCATTTCTTAAGGAAATCCCAATTTTCATTAAGAGAGAGAAAGGCTCTTCGCCTTTAATTACTAATTACTTAATACTTACTTATTAATTAATTACTTAAATTTTCCTGTCATTCTTTTGAAATTTATTTCATTATGACATCAAATTTAGAAGAGAAAATGCAGGGAAATGAGTAACTTACAGACAACACGAGAATATAAATCAAACTTTTCGCGTAAGTATAAAATATTGTAACATAAAAAAGCGGTTTCTTTAAATTCATAATGAAGAATAGGAAATACAGTAAGTGTTTCATTCAAATGAAATTGGATGGATAAACTTATAAACTAAGTATTGAAACACTTTTAAGCAAATACTGCATATAAATGTTTATCCAATCACAGCACTGACTCTTATAATTGACAAATGCTAATAAAGGTAAAGTAATTAGAATCTATAGTAACTATTTGGAATATTTCGTGATGGCTAATCGTGTGCAATTCGGGAAGCAGTTCGGGTCAGAATAATTTCTTCTCAAAACCGCTCTTTCATTGTATTAGGTACGTAATACTACTTATTATTCAAATGAAAACTATGTATTTCGCTTACTTAATATATATAATCCCTTCATATCTAATCATTAATTTCATAAACTGCTAACAAACAAATTATGCTTTAAAAATTTTCCTTCTTCATTAATGATTCATTTATTACCATTTTAATCAAGTTTTGCTATTGCGTTCCAAATATAAAATAACTTTACTTCAAAAACAGCTTTCATTCGTCATAGTCAGTGACATACCATTAAACGTCATACGACTAATGAAACCTCGATCACGCATCGAGCTTTTTTTAAGGCAATGGCCATTTCCTGATTACTGTACGTCGCCATGACTCCTGAAATCCATGGTAGAAATGGCAATGTGTAAGAAAATTCGCCCTTTATTCTTTCTTTTGCAGCGCCGTCTAGAGGATCACTTGCTGCTCTCCATCAATGCAGAAAATTATTTCTGTGTGAGTGTTTAGGCGTTTTCTATCACCTCTTAAATAGTCTCCATTGTTCTTATTTTTGCTTTCCTTTTGCTCGCTTTGTTTTAAATTGGTTTGTTACTTAAATAGTATGTAATGATTATTTTGGGTTTTGGATTTTTAAATTAATAGACTGTCCGATGTATTTAAGTAAATTTTTGGCTTATTTTCATAAATATTTTTCATTTAATTATACTTTCAATTTCAGTTTTTCAGTTTTTGTATAGTTATTTATTAGCTATATGGTTCCTTTGGTTTGTTCTAAATAATTAAAAAAAAATTGCGTTTATAATCTGTACTTCATGTGAGAATTTTACCCCACTCCCCACCCTCCCCATATATATACACATACACACATATATATATATATATATATATATATATATATATATATAAAAGGGCGATAGTGTTAGTCATATTCACTGCTCTATTATTATTAAAACTTTCTTAAAAGTTAAGCTATTGTAAACATAAAATCTTAACTAATTATCATATAAAATTATTTTACTCCTTCAGTGCTTTTTCTATTTTCAGGCAGAAGAAGATGCAGAAGAGCTGTTACATCTTTGACAACCCGGTGTCTAAACCAAATGTGTAAATTTCATATTTGTGGGAATGACTAATCATACCTCATTTTATTTTTTCTCAACTTCCTTCCTCTCATCGGTACTTTTTTTTATCATTCAAGATATGTTGCAATTTCTGTTTATTAATATCGCTTTCAGACTATGTAATGAATTTTGTTGAATAACATTTTATATGGAACTATTTTTAATTACTTATTGATAATATAAACATAATACAATGCTTTCATAACAAAATTGTTTTCAATTATTATATATAAAAAATGCTAGAGTATTCTTTTTTTGCAGCATTTGATCAGTTAAAATAATTGTGTTTTCGCGTGTGTTTTTTGTTAATAAGTTGACTTTCATTGTAATTAATATAATCAATGCTTTCAAATACGATTTATGATGAAATCAAAACCATATGAATCTGTAGAACACTAAAGGGAAGCTATTGTACTGTGTTTAGAATAAAGAAATACTGCTAATATGATAGTACGAAAATATCTTCATTATGATTTACGACTAATTGCATTAATAAAATTAAATACAGATCACTTAGTGCAGAAATACAAAATTAGCCTCAATCTTCCTTTCAATTTTACAACAACTAATATAATTCAAAAAATTGTAGGAATATAATGAAATTACTCTTGTTGTGAATGCAGTATCTACAAAAAAGAGCTTTAACAAATAATTACATTTACAAATAAATTATTTAAACTGCAGACGATATTTTATGCATATATAAGATACCTATTTAGTTCTAGAGAAACTGCTTTTGACACAACTCAAATATAATCAAATTATTACTTAAAAATAGGTGCATACAAATGAGTACATCTAATAATAATAATAATAATAATAATAATAATGAAAATAGGGATAAAGAAAAATATATTACTAAAGTTTTTATGATGTATCAAAAATTCGTGAGAGTAAAATGAAATACTTAAGAAAGTTAAAATGTGTTTTTGTGAAATAAATATGTTTTTTAATTTGGGACGAGTTTTCTACCTGCATCTTTATTGATCTATTACTAAACCACCAGAAGTATATTTAAATGCATATTAAAATGTTTGAGAATTTAGAGAAAATGTATTTCTCATGACTGAAACGAGTATTCCACTGGAAACCCTGAAGGAGTTATTGATTATATTTCAATGAGAAAAACATGCAATCATTAAAATTGAGATTGTTTTCACTGATATTTTTTGGCACAACAAATATAATCGATACATTTTATTTTTATATTTATTGTAATATTTTTTTTGATGCGGCTTTACATACATTCAATAATTTTCTCTCATTTTGAATAACAATTAATAATAATAAAAAAAACAACAACCATTTTTTTTTGGACATGTTTCTGATTTGAATAATCCTCTTAATTGTTCTTTACATTTATAAAGAAAATGTTGTATTTATTGGAAATAATTTATTTTATTTTCAATTTAAAAATAGTTATTATAATTTGCTTCCATACACATTTTATTTTTATGTCTTTGTGGCACAACGGAGAGAAGTTGAAAATTTAAATACAACCTGTTAATCATTTCTACACTCTCTTAAAGGTAAAATTGTTTCATTGTTGGTTTTTATTCAATATAAAGAGAACTCGTTAAAAGCGCTTCTAATTTTTTTCTAAAAATATTATAAAAAGTATACCGGGAGGTTCGAAAAGTTTGTGTTTAAGACATATGTCATTAATGTAAATTGTTGTTACCTTTGAGTAACATGTCTAATTAAACGGAGCCGAAATTTGACATTGATGCATAAGTTGAGTTTTGATTAGGTAGTCATTTGCTGAAAAATCCAAAATTTGGTATTCCCATACCACTTTGAGGATTTGTCTGCGTCGCCAAATGGATTGTCGTTATACACTGGAAGCCAAGCAAAATCAAAACGTTGAGTTGCTTCGGTGAATCTTCGCGAAAAAGGAACAAAGATGATCTCAATGTCTAAGAAATATGATTAGAATGCTTGAGATGCAGGCATCATGATCCACGGAAATACCAGTAACGATACTTAGACAGCTGTCTTGTGGGTAATGATGCAAAACCAAAAAACAAACTTTTTCGATTCTACATGCACCATCTCTTGGAATTTCTAACGACATTGAACGACCTCTTGTGGGAAAACGGCCCGAGCTATTTCAAACTTTGAAATCTTCAATGTAATAAATAAAATAAATGGATATGAGCAATAGAAGGAGTTTTCAGTTAAACAGTCGATAACACACGGGTAGTCCATTGTAAACTAAATCAACTCTACACGCGTACATTATAAGTTAACGTTACAAAAAATATTACTCTAAATAAAGCGTTAACACATATAATTAAGCATTTGATAAATTACATAATATTTATGACATGGACGGGATTACTTCAGGTGGCGATGTATATGACGGGGTGTCAGATTCAAAAAAGGTCCATCAATGAAAAATCGTCAAGATAGGAGAGTAACATTATAATCCCTTCATTCTCGTAAAATGGCGACACAACGTCTGTATTTTAAGATGAAAGTATGAGGCGACGATTTTGGGCATGATA
>BMAW01051374.1:746423-883875 GCA_019974015.1 Nephila pilipes | reverse complement strand
CCTAATTTCTGGTTTTTAAAAACGTATTTATAAAGTTGTGTGTTCATATAATAGTTTTCTGTTAACGTATAATTAAAATTTAGAGAAGTTGCAAACCTATATTTGAGTTAACTCACTCTATCTGACTCGAAAAGTATTGAAAGACCTTCCTACACTCTGAGCTCACCAAGACGAATATCAGAAGAAATAATAAAAATCCCTGAAGGAGATTATTTAGAAAGAACATTAGATAGGAATCGAAGAAAACGTAGAATTTGTAAAAACAATGTCCACGAACAATGTGTAAAGAATGATGTTGGATTACATGTCGCATGTGTTATTCCATGGCACTCATAAAAACACTCTATAGTTATTTACATGTATTGTATCATGATAATCAAAAGGGGATTATTTTTAAATCGATACATATCATATATTTATCTTCTATTTTGTAAAATTTAACGATCTATATTTGTTTATATGTGAAAACACTAAATTACTCGAAAAATAGAATTAATAAATTCTGGCTGTTACTGGATTAATTCTTCAATACAGTACAACATCGCATTTGATTTATTAATCAGTTTCATCGGCGGTAGAGATAGATTTGTTCCAATCTTCGCCACATACTTGTTACATAATTTACTCACTTCTTTTTTGAATATTATGAAATATCTTTATAATGTATATCGAATTCTACTAATCCAAGAAAGGAAAACGATGAAAAGAAATGTGGACGAGAGCGTGATCTAATATAATCAGAAAAATACAAAACTAATAAAATGTTTTGTGCCTCTTTTGCTGAATCAAAAATATGTTTTTAGTGAGTTTTCTTCAACTCACTTTGTATGTCTGGGTCTTCAACACTTTAAAAGCTTTTTTCTCACATTTTAAAGCGCCTAATTCAGCTGAAGTATTCTATACACGATTGTTTTGGATGAAAGTAAAATAATTTATCTATAATTGATATCAAATGATTAAAACTAATTATTTAAAGAATTATATTTTACGCGGAGTTTCCCTCCAAGTCACCAAATGGTATGTTACGCAAAGTGTGAAGTTTGAAAGAACGCCTATGTTTAAAAAACTGGTTTTTTACCGGTGTTATTTTTAATTATTTGTTTTTTAATCGATAGCTTAAAAGTTATTTTCCAAGTCAAAATGTTTTTTTCTAACATATGTTCCAATCGAGTATTTTTTACTGTGATAAAGCCCTTCTCAATATATTTTGTTGTTAAATAAGTATACACTTGTAGTGTAATCTTCTATCTCTGATGCAAATATAATAATACGAGAAACTTTTTCGCTATTGGTGCTGGTCAAAGTGATATTTAATATCTCCCGCAAAATGTATAATCAAATTGTTTATTGTACATTTATTTCAAAACAATTAGAAAAAAGTTTTTATAAACGGTAATAATTGGAGACAAATTTGCACTCTTTATATCAAAAATATTTGTTAAAATTATTTTGTGTTATACTTATAGAAGTTCTGGTCGTGGTAATTGAGTCGTCACGGTTGCCGATTCATGACCGGTGCTAATTTAATCGAATTATAGGTTTGAGTCACGATGCAGTAAAGATCTCGTTGCATAACGGGTTAATGCACATTTAATTTGTCGGGGATTAAAGTTCTCACGAAAGGATGGAGTGAATATAGAGGAGTAAGATGACACTTATATGTCGTCCTCGTCACTTGATCAAGAATCAAAATGACAAGGTCAGTCGCCAAAAGCCTCTTGTTGCTTCTTACAGCGTTAATTAATTCGATTTAATTTTTAAAGGGGAAGGGAAATGTCAAAGGTTGAGAAGGATTTTTATAAACTTCGCAAATGAAGAAACTTGAGGGCTATTAACGACAGACCTCGTAATTTCTAACCATGGTCAAGTGACGAGGACGACATCTGAGCTGGCTTCTACCTTTCCTTACTTCCACACCGCACCAAATGGAGGAATTTGAACCTCGACAGATTTGACATGCATGAGCCCCAAATACACGGCGGGTCCAGTGGCATCAAAGTTCGAAACCAAGACTCCACGAAAACCGCTGGCGGCGAGTCATGACCACTAGGATACCGCAGCCACCAAATGTTGAGAATATTACGAGGAAGGTTGGAAAGTAGCGATTTGAGGTGGGGAAAGACACATCGTTACTTGACCCATCTAAAGTCATATTTAGGATTTTTTATCATCGAAATTAGTTTTCCTTCTCAAAACAAATAAAGAAAAAACAATTCTTTAAATTCTTCCCCGATCGCTTAGTTTTAAGTTTCGCAATCTGAAGTTTTCCTAGTGAATTTTTATTGTGTTATTTGGAAATATTTAAAAATAAATTAAAATTGACTTCGTTAATTTCATTTAACACAACATTATTTTCTGTTAATTTCTTGGAAAGGCAAAGGTATTCAAATGAAGATATTGTGCAAAACATACTTCGAATCCCAGACATCATAATGTAATAACTTTCAAAGGAAAATACCTTCTTCAAATTCGTAATACAATTTCACAAGCGACATTCTAAGTACAAAATCGTTGCCAATGTTAACAGCAAAAGAATAAACGAGCGATTCTGCCATAAAATCAACCATTAAATTAAATATATTAAAAGTAAGAGCAATAAATTATAAATGTAAACATTAATAACTATATACAAACTAGAAATAAAATCAGATAAAATATTAAATTTATTATATATAATGTAATATAAATACCCCTTAACAAACTAGATAGAAATTTATCATCCAGTACATTTAATAAACGTTTTGAATCACCATGTGTCTTTTATTTGCCTACATTTTGTTGACGCTATTTTCTCAAAATAATATATTAACATATTAATATCCCAGAAATGGCAAACACAGTGACAATAATTTTTAACATCACACTGAAAAGCTTACGATGATATTGGCGTCGGACCTCGTAATTTTAGGCTTTGATCAGTGAGACTTCTTCCTTCAACTCGAAAATTTCCTGTGGATGGGAGGTCTTGGGACTATTGAGGTAAAAGTGTTAAAAATATATCCGTCTAGTATCACTTTTAAACCAAAACAGAGCATCCGTAATGTGTTAATAAAGTACGGCAGCATATCACAGACATGATTTAGAAAATGATTAATTGTTCAAACTTCGAGTTAGAGTTTTCCTACATTAACGTTATCGATAAAGTTTAAAAACGGATTAATTTTCTTCTCTGTCATTCTGAAGCAATTCTTTGTTATAAACGAGAGTGTGTACTGCTGACTTCTTCATCCCTTACAAATGCTCCGAATAATGATCATGTTTTTAAAGATACTGGGGTATCATCACGCTATTGTACTCGAATCCATAGCCTCAAAAACAAGAGACGGAATTTAAAACAAGATCATTATGCAGGACAATGCACGCAAACTGCTCGTTATTCCTTCCTTTACGCGAAGCAAATGACCAGGATTATAAGTGGCATACCTGTCACGATCTTGGTTACGTATGAATACGTGAAATCTTTTTTTATTTCATTTTTTTTAATCCTTAAAAAGGCGTCATCTAAAATATCCCGTTCGCGGTAACATGGATGTAATGTCATCCCCTGAATTTTATTTTTTTAAATAAATTAAAGACATATAAATGAGATTAGATATATTATAAGAAATACATATTCCACGAAAATTGTAAAATTTTTTACAATTATATCAAATATCGCAGTGTCTTTTACAAATGAAATTGGGACACATTGTACATTTCTCACAAAATATTTTCTACCTCCATTCCTAGTACATACTAGGAGGTGCTATTAAATAACGGGACTAACGCTATAAAACATTTTAATTTGATGCAATACACACATATTTGCTTATATTCACCCCACTTCTATCCCTACAACGCTCCGTGCAAAGCTTCCATTGTTCGAAACAGTGCTGGATGTCTTCTCAAGTCAGCTCCTTCAGAACGCGTTTCGCTTTCTGTTTAACAGCTTCAACGGACTCAAATCCTTTTCCTTTTAATGCAAATATCACTTTAGGAAACAGATACAAGTCGCACGGTGCAAGATCCGGCGAATACGGCGGATGATCTAACACTGGGATGCTGTACTTGGCTAGAAACCTCTTGACAGACAATGCGGAATGACTCATCATTCCACAATTCGGGTAACTTTTATTCTTTTCCTTTCACGGTATTCAGAAAGAACGCGAAGGTAATAATGTTGAATAATAGTTTGACCTTCAGGAACCCACTGAAGATACACAATCCCATGAATATCGAAAAACAATCATTGCTTTGAATTTCGATTCGCTCACTCGAGCTTTCTTAGGTTCTCGGTCAAAATGGGCTTCTCCAGGGAGTGGATTGGCGCTTCGTTTTCAGGATTATAAAGTAAAACCCACGATACGTGACACGTTATAATTCTTTCCAATAAGTTTGGGTCATTTTCAGTGGCATTCAAAGTGTGTGTACAAACATTTCTGCGAGCTTCTTATTGTTCAAACGTGAGAATCTTGGGCACAAATTTGGCACAAACATTTGATCTTAAAATTTTCATGTAAAATGTGCCGTACGGATTTTTTATCAGTTGCCACAGTCTAAGCAATCACAGAATACAGATTCTTTTGATATTATCATCCGTTTTTGACGTGGTAGGGTGACCCGGGCGTAAATCATCTTCAACAAAAAGCTTAAACTATTCAGAAAGTTTCGGGAGTAATATTTTCAAGTTTCATGTGAAAATTTATAATTCGTTGCTCACTTTAATTTTCACCGCGAAACAAAAAACTCTAATGTGAACGATTGAGTGAGTGAGTGAGGTTTTATGGCGCAAGAGCCAAGGTAGGCTATACTGCGCCAAACATTTGTTAAAAAGAATTAAAATTTATAATTTTTAAACAGAAATTCACAGAAAGTAAAAATACAGGTTAAAAGTTAAAAATTCAAATTTGGTGTAAAAGGCCAATATGTCTTAAAATTAATGCGAACGAAGGTCACAACTATACGGAATTGTTTACAGAAACGAGAGGCACTGCATTCCAAAAAGATGGCTTAACACTAAACGGCTATCGGTCGCAGACAGTACTTCTTCAGACAAACTTCTGTAGCAGAATCAGTCTCATTACTTAATATTTACCTCGAATACATTTTCCTGGCCAGGTGTGGATGTCTGTATTGGCGGTGTATCCTCAACCTTTTGTTGAAGTATTTCTTATTTTAATTTCTTCAGATTACGGGGAAAATTTTGTAGTTTTTTCGTAATTTGGTGTAACATGTGGTTTCGACCCAGTGGAGGTAGGAGAGTGATAGTGAAGTTTATTGGCTTAAGAGCCAAACGTGGACATATAACGCCAAACAAGGTAAATCTGTGAACAAGACTTTAAAACAATGAAAATTGGTTGACAAGAAGGGTCAAGTGAGAAAGTAAAGTTTATAGGCACAAGAGCCAGACATGGTCATGATGCCCTGAACAAGATTTAATTGTGGTCTAGACATGAATAAATTGAACCAGTGGAGGGAGGAGGACAGTTACCTTGGAGTGCCGGAAGCGTTTCGAACTCTCCACTATTTAAGAAATAAGTTTGTAGTCGGGCTAAGCCCTTTAACTTCTGTAGAGGAAATGAGCCACCGTATACTCCTCCTCTAGTATCATCGTGATGATATGAAGAGAAACATTCGGAACGGTATTTGAAGAGAAATACGCTGCTCTAGCCAAAAAAGTTAACATTGTATTCTAATAATTTGGAGGAAAAAAAACTAACTTACGCGGGGTGAATTTTCATCTACTATACCTTTTCAGGTAAGAAAAATAACCCTTAAAGCACGATATTGGTTAAAGAATAAACAACAACAAACCAATGGTGTGTGGTTGAATCATTATATTATATGCATAGTAAAAAAAAATTAGCCTTCGTCAAAGATTGAGAACATAGGTAAATGAAAACTGAAGTTAAAATCCTTTAAGACTGAATACATCTTTATATTCCTTCGTAGTATGAAATATGTCAACACAATCGCATAATAGCAGCAAGGAGTGTGACATTCTTCTCAGTTTCGTTTCGTTTAATTTTTATTAACGTCGCACTAGAAGCAACACGAGGGTTATTGACGATGGACCTCGCAATTTTGAAATCAGTCAAGTGACGAGAACGACACCTTAGCTGGCACTCCCTCTCTCCTAACTTCCGCATTACGCCAACGAGAGGACTTTGGCCCCGACAAATTTAACGTGCATCAGCCTCGGCTACACGGCTGGTCTTCAGCGGCCAAGGAACGAACCCCCGACTGAACGAAAACCGCCGGCCACGAATCCAAAACTAGGACGACTAGGCTACTGCGGCCATGTGACTTTCTTCTATTAGTCACCCAAGGGGCTATTGTTTTAGTTCGATACCTTGAAGAGCACCATATCACTTTTCAATTTTTTATCGTTTGCTTCAATTTTAATTGCATTTAACTTAAATATATTCAGTTTAATAATTAATAGTTTCCTTTCATTTTAGTATCGGAAAAGTTTACTATTGTCCATTTCTAGATATTTTATCGTTTACTATAATTCTTATGTTTATTTGAGTAATTTAATAATAATTATGAAAAAAAGCGCACCTTTGGTGGCTAAATCTGTTCTCTGAGAAACTTTGTAAAGAGATTCTTCCATTTTTTTATTATTTGCTTTACTTTTCACTATCTTTTATAATTTAAATACAAAAATACGTAGTCAACTGAAAGAAGGATCGATTCCTATTATAATGGTAACTAATTATTTTTTTTATCTCAGTTTCCAGAATAGTGAAATTTAATAGTTAACATTACTATCTCTGTGGTTAGACTGCATAAATGCGCCTGAGCTAGAGTTTACTAAAAGCTAACCTCTTACGTACCTGATCAAACCGATCGGATTCGATTTCTTATCGAATACATAGTTGAGGGTTGGAGTCCTGAGCCGTTTTGCTATCTCTTCTAGGATCCCTCGGATCGCTTCTCAGATGACGAAAGGTTAGTTCCGAAGTCTCACTTTGATTCACTCTCTCTCCAATTCCATCTACAACTTTGTGAATTCTTCGCAGCTTATGAATGCAGCAGCTTATGCACTTCATTCTTTACATTTCATAATTCTGATCTGATTCATATTTCCTTTATTGAGCGAGATCTGCCCTTTGAAGAATTCAAAGAGAATCCTTTCAGAAATTTAGTTGAAGAGATGACACGGTAAGTTTAATGGCACAATAGTCGAATATGGTTGTGCTGCGTCAAACAATGTGTAACTGTGATCTTTGAAGAAATGGGAAATGGAAAAAAATTTGGTTACCAAGATAGAAGATCGAAAACAGATGGCTAGAGAGTGTGTCACCCGTGTTTGCAAAAAAGACAATGAACCCCCATTGGAAAGTAAAAGATCACTCAGGTGCATCGGGGTCATGATCCCCGTTCCTACCTAAAGAAGGTAAGCCCCTGAAGTCAATTTCCATTTTAGAGGTTATATGGTGACTTTTAAAACTGACTACGTATTTCGGCACTCGTTTTTCTTACCAAATTGAGAAATTTTTTCTCACCCCGTGTCGGAGGTGTTGACTTTGTGTGACGTCGACGATTCTGTCAATGTGGAAGAGAGTTGCCGCAACATAACTAGATATGTGGATTGTTTATTAACGTCGTATTGAGAAGCGACTCGAGGATTATTGACAACAGACTTCGTAATTTTGAACTTCGATCAAGTGAGGAAGACGACACTCGAGATGGATTTTATGAAGATTTATCAGTGGTAAACGGCAGTATTCCCTGTACCACTGATTTATCAGTGGTGCCTGAGCTGAAATCTCCCTCTCCATACTTCCACACCATGCCAGTGGGAAGATTTGGGACCTCGACCAGAACTAATGTGAATCCGCTCCACTACATGGCAGGTTATCAGTGGGTCGAAGACTAGACGAAAACTACACCGGCGGCGAGTCCGCGACCGTGACCACTGGATTACCGTGTCCACAACATAACTAGATAAAATGCAACTCAAAACAGTTTTTAACATAAACAAAGTATTTCGTTCTGCAGTATTGGAATATTTTTGAAATATGTGAGCATCGCGATACACTAAAATATAGTAATTATTAACACTAGTTTTTGAGTACGTGGATGGTGAAATTGAATGACGCAAGATGAAAATATGGGTATGCTGCGATAAACAAGGAAAATTGAGACCTAGGCGTTTGAAAAATGTATAGGAAAGGAGGGTCGAAAATAGAGCAGGATCGCTAGGCTATAAATATGGAAAAGTAGAAACAATAAAAGAAACAAATTCATGCAGCGAAAGTAGCCTTTTATTTATTTTTGGAAACATATACTAAAAGAGTTTGGAATACATTTATTTATCTTTTAATAAAATAAAACAACATTATATACATAAAAGTATTTCAACCAGTCTTTTACACATATTTTTATAATTGAATGTCAGAAATGCATGTATCGAAAAACCAGTATAAGCCATTATAAATTAAATCTTAAAATCGGACGAATTTAAAAGAAAGAGATTTGAAATAAGAAGAGAATTTGAAAATACAAAGAAATGCTTAAGAAAAAGGAATGATTAAAGGAAGTAATAATTAAAATATTTATGTAGAAAATAAAGAGAAACTACAGCTTTTATTTGCTATAGTTTTATAGAAAAGCTATAGTTTTTCCCTGCCTGAATACAAGATTTCATAATATAATACTTTTGAATGCTTCTTTTTTATTGAATTTCAAAATTACGAATGAAATAGTTTCTCACAACAAAACTGAGAGGAAATTTCCTTTTTCACTAATGTTGATTACTTTCATAATACACAGAGAAAGAATCCTCATAAAGAAAAAAAAACATCCAATAACATTTCCTATATATACTTGAAAAATGTAATCCTTTTTTGGCTTTGTATAACTAGTTTTTGAAATTAACATCGAGAATCATTATTGCTGTTTACATGATAGAAATATTTCCTTAAAGTATGCATGGCATTTTGAATTTAATGAATATAACGGTCATTTCAAAATTAAAAAAAAAAAATTCTTTATCTACGACAGCATAATATTGTTAACTGCTTATGAACACTAACAAATTTATATACTAGTTACTGTTAACGACTTCTTTTGTTAGAGAAAAAAGTTCTCATGTTAGTTTTAACATCGAAACTGAAAAAAAAACCCGCTAAAAATTATTCCGTTATTTCACAAGGATCATAATTGGTATAAATACATTTTCTCAATGGTAAAATAAGCAAATGAACAAGCAGTGGAATTTTAATGAAAAGTATTGTTTTTTCTTGTTTAAAGTGAAAATTTTTATACATTCAGTTTATAAAGCGTAAGTAACAGTGTTTTGGTTATATTACATTAAAAGTTATTTAGCATAGAATTCCTTGCTGTTTAATAAGAAAATATCTTAGATAAAACAGAGAAAACTTAATTGACAATTTTAGATGCTCGTATGACTTGAATATACATACAAAGAAGAATCTTAAGTGAACAGAAAAAAAATTATGTACAATGAACTGTTACATAATAATTAGCAATATCCAAGTTCATTTATCGATATATATCATTACTATTATTTCTTTTGTTTTATTATTTCTTAACACTACTGAAGAAAAGAACCAACTCTACTGATAAGAAAAATTATTTTTTGGATATCCCTGCATGTAACTCAAAATTTTCGTAACGATTCTTTCAAAATCTTAATAAAGCCGACTTTGCGTAATGTGAATGAATAGGAGCGAAAGTTGGAAAACTTTTTTTTTTTGATAAAAAATAGTTCTAACATTAAAATACAGCTAAATCAGATTATAAAATTAGAGTAGCGTATTTTATAATACTAAGCATATTTCTGTCTCAATCAATCCTTTTTTTCAGTTGTAAAATGTGTTCCATGTTTCGTTTCCTGTACTCTTATGTTGAATGGATTTTTAACTGTACGTATTCATATGAAAAATACCGTATTTTTTTTAAATGTTCTTAAATTTTAAGAAATTGCCTGGTAATGTGTTCGAAATTTCTATCAAGTACTTTGACATTAGGCAAAGATAACCTTTTAGTAAAGTTCACACAATTACATCACTTTTTCTTTAATCTCTTTAGTAATTTTCGATGGAATTTAAAGCTAACAACATTTGTTGCCTTTGAAATCAGCCGAGGGTGGCATTTCACATGCAATTGTAACGTATGTGGCATATCCACATTGCTCGGCCTTCTTTAATGTTTGTAAGTCGATCTACCAACTTTGACACTCATGCATCTGGACTGCCCAAGAGACACCTGATCCCCAAGATGTCAACAGTTGGATATCGTAACTATTTCGGCAGCTTGTGAAGGGATTAAGGATATTCCCCGACGAGGAGCAGAAGGAAGTCGATGGCCCTCAAAGAACGTCAGTCCCCGAGCGGTTCCCCAATACAAGGAGATTGTCTTGGTACCTCTTATCTCTAAGCGATTATGTAAAATAGCTGTATATAACCATATTAAACATTTTTTAACTAAAAATCAGAATTTACCTATTTCTTAGTAACATTTTAAATTATCTTCAAACGATACACAATAAAGACCTTTAATATATATGGGGAAAGTTCAAAAAGCCCACTGTTGTTAGAAATGCGGGAAAGGAATGGGGTAACTTACTGAAGGGCTTTTGATTGAGGGTTTTTATTTGGTCTAAGGCGTCCTTCCGCGTGATATCCTTCGCATCACAAAAATTCATAACAATTTGAATATCTCCGACATCTGAGGAGCACAATAATCGGAAGCGATCCGTTGTTTTAACATTTGCTTGTTTTCCGTTGTAAGAGGTATGGCTGTTAAACAAAGAGACTAACGCTGAAAAAGATTTTAATTTTAATTTTAATTCATAAATATTCCCTTATTATCACTTCAATAACACCCTTCTATCCCTACAACGTTCCATGCGTATATTCCAATGTTCGAAAGAACGTTGGAAGTCTTCAGTCAGCTACTTCAGGAAGCGAGTCACTTTCTCTTTCACACCTTCAACGGACCCAAAATTTTCTCCTTTGAATGCAGATTTTACATGAGGAAAAAGATAGAAATCGCATGGAACAAGAACCGGTGAATAAAGCGTATGGTCTAACACTGAGGTGCTGGTCCAGAAACTTTTTGACAGACAATGCGGAATGACTTGGCCTTTAACAATTCGAGTCGTTTTTTCCTTATTCTTTCAAAGAGTTCAGCATGATCGCAAAGGTTGGTTAATAGTTTGACCTTCAGAAACTCAATGAAGGTAGAGAATACCGTGAAAGTTGGGGGAAAAAAAGCAATCACCATTCCTTTGAATTTTGATTTGCTCATTTGCTCTCGGTGAAGAAGGGCTCTTCCAGTGGATGAATTGGCGCTTTGTTCCAGAATTATAAGTAAAACCTACGATTTGTCACACGTTTTTATCCTTTTCAATAAGTTTTTGTCATTTTCAGAAGCGCGCGTGTGCATGTGAATGTGAGTGTTAATGATGCAAGAGCCAGATATCGCTACGCTGCGCCAAACAGGATGCAACTGTGTACCAGCCGTGAAAAATTGAAAGAAGACAATTGGTTGACAAGATAGAGGGTCGAAAATAGAGATAGATCACAGCAGTAAGACGGGGGTGCGTTACCCGTGTTTACCAAGACAATAAACCCCATGAGAAAGAAAAAGATCACTATGATGTCTCGGGGTTATGATGCCCGTACTTATCTTAAGAAGGCAAATCCCTGAAGTCCCCTGATATAATCCCCAGGGGCAGGGTGCCTGGCTATTCAGCTATACCCCCAGACGCTGGGTACTCATTTTAGTCGCCTCTTACAACATGCATGAGCTACAGAGGGACTATTTTGTCATATCCGTTCACCACATACTTCCATTTTCAATGACATTCAAAGAGTCAGTACAAACTTTTTTGCAAATTTCTTGTAGTTCAAAGTAAGGATTTTAGTCATTATTTTGGCACACACGTTTTGCAAGTTAAAGTTATGTAAATTTTGTCGTGCGGAATCTGTGTCAATTTTTACAGCTTTTTTTAGATTACCAATTTTTTCGATATTGTCATCAGGTTTTGGTGTAGAAGGGCGACCCGGGCTTGAAACATTTTACAGTCTTCTGAATCATCTTGAAAATAATTAAACCACTCAGAAATACCTGCACGGGATAAACATTCATTGCCATACACTTCTTACAACAAATTATAAGTTTCAGTTATTGTGTTTTCAAAGTTCCATGTGAAATTTCATAATTCGTTACTCAATTGTTGCATTTATCAATTTTCTGGCTAAACAAAAAAAAAAAAAAAAAAAAAAAAAAAAGAAAGAAAGAAAATTTAATGTGAACGAATGCTACAGCATTACTGGTTTCTTTCTAGAAGTGAGAGGCACTGAATTTGAAAGAGAAGGTTCCCTCTAAACAGCTGTCGGTCGCTGGCATTTTGCGCATGCGTACTTCTATAGTAACACTAGTTTCGTTACTTAATAGCTACACCTCGTATTATTATGAGGTGTAGATTGATTTTCTTATTAACTTTATACTTTGAGGCTTGTTGGCGACGCACTTCTTCAATTTAAATCTCATGCAAGTGACGAATACGATACATGTGCTGCCACCCTATTTTCCAAATTTCCACATCATGTCAACGTGTGTATTATGTGCACAGACTGATTGAACGTGCATCAGCCCCGCTAAATGACGGGTCACGTTGTTGTGAAGCAACGTTAACAAAACTTTCATTCATTGGTTTAAATTCTGCTTGAACTTAAGTTCGTAATTATGATTGTTTATTACTGTCGCGCTGAGAAGTAACTAGAGGTCTTTGTGGGGAATGGACATCGCCACTTTTAGCCTCGGACGACTCCTGAAGTGGCACATCCATCGCCAAATTTCCACACCGCGCCAATGTGACGATCTGATATCTCGACCAGATTTATTGTCCACAAGGCCCGCTAGGTGTGGATATTTAGTTGTAGTGACATGATGAAATCCAATTCCTGTTGATGAACTAGAAGCAAAATGACGGCAGATTGATGCCGCACCAATCAGAAGTAACCTCTGAATATAATAACACCTAAATACACACATTGGTTTATCTAACTTGCCTTAGCAACGCCACCTGACGTCAAAAACTGGTACATTTTAAGCGATCCTCGTAAATCAAAAAATAATTTCTATATTATTTCAATAATCTTTCATTCCTCAGGATTATTTATCCGATGAGAACACACACTCAGCACGCAAGGCTCGTCACTTGCAGAGCAACGATTACACCCTCACATTCTCGGACATTTCAACCGTTAGATGGGGTGGTAACGGAATGGCCACGCCCTTTTGTGACTAGTGTTATTTCAATCGAGCTGTAGAATCAAGCTTTCATGTCAGTAAAGGTCCGTTGTGTTTAGGAGTTATGTGGCAGCGACAGACTAGTGGTCATGATTTCGGATTCATGGCAGGCGGTTTTTGTTCAGTCGCGGGTTCGATTCTTAGCCGCTAAAGACCTGCCGTGTAGCCGGAGCTGATGCACGTTAAATCTGTCGGTGTCCAAAGTCCTCCTGTAGGCATAGTGTGGAAGTTAGGAAAGGAGGGTACCAGCTCAGGTATCGTCCTCGTCACTTGACCGTGGCTCAAAAACACGAGGTCCGTCACCAGTAGCCCTCGTATTGCTTCTAATGCGATTTTAATAAAAACTAAATTAAGTTAAGAGGCTAATGCACGTTAAATTCATGTCGTCGAAGAAGCCTTCACGTTACTTTTGTGTGAAAGTTTGGAAAGTGGGTGCTAGCTGAGGTATCCTCCTCTGCTGTTTAAATTTGTACGTCATTAAATACACTCCTGTTGTTCCTGAGTGCAACGTCAATAAAAGTTAAAAAATAAAACTTTACCAGTTAGATTACAAATTCTATCAATTTGTTGGATTTTGTTATATAACCGGTAAAATATTCTAATGGGAAAGTGCAATATATGAGGTTAACAACTAATTACCTTAAAAAGGCCACGGTTTATTTCCATTATTACTACATACACATTTTTTCGGAATATTTTTTTCATTATCATAAAATCTATGATACTTTTCGTAAATTTGAGAATGGTAATTATTCAAGAAAATAAACTGCTTATTATTTTTCGGGACGTCTTGAAATATCAATGAGATTTATAAGTAAATGCGAAAGGAATGTAACAGAGCAGCTTTATAAGAATGTTAATGCAAGACTAATGCGAAATAAAATATATTCTAGAATCACATACCAATTTAAGTGAATGAAAATGTGCAATGCTTTCAAAGTCTTATCATTTTATTTTTAATATTTTTATTTAGATCAAAATCAAATATATTCCTATGATTGAAACAACTATTCTTAGAGAGATTTCTAATATATTTTCAGAATATATGTTTGTATAATTATGAATTTTAATCGAAGAATACATTATTCTGTTTCTGTTTTAATCTTCGAAAGTCATTTTATGTATAATATATCTTCATCTATTCATTTTATGAATATGTATAAGCAAAAAGGTTTCTTCATTCATTTCCTTAAAATTGATAAACATCATTCAGAACACGTATATTTAGGCAATCGTTGTTTAATATTTAAGAAAAGAATCCCCAAAAAGCGAACCCTTTTTGGGAGTAGAAAAATGCGAATAATTAATTACACACCCTGACTTCTCACGATATATTAATAATCATATTTTATATTATATGTGTATACAATTTAACATGAGAAACATTATTTTTATTGTATTGAATATTTTGTATATTTTGTCTCGCATACTGTAATGCTAAATAGAATATTTATTTTAAAGTTAAAAATTGTACAATTAATTTTTCAAAATTTGAAAAATAGCAGTAAAATAAATGGATATATCTATTACTAACACACACATCTACATTAACAGGTAAAGGCAACTAAAAATATATTTTCTCCTTTTTTGAAAATTTATTGTTTAATTTATGTTAAATTTATATATATACCTTCAAGCGAACCGGAGTGATGGTTTAATGGAACAAGAGGCAAATATGTCTATGTTGTGTCAAACATTTGTATCTGTGATCTAGGCGTTGAGGGAAAAAATATAACTGGTTCACAAGAATGGTCGAAAACAGAGAAGAATCGCTAGGGTATCCTGTGGGTGCATTGCCTGTGCTTTAAAGATAGTAAACCCCTTGGGAAAGGAAAAGATCACTAGAATACAGCGGGTGAGTGACTCGTGTACTTAACCAGAAGAAGGTAAGCTCCTGAGAGATGACGCCTGTAGCCTTTTAAGTTCACAGGAGTGTATATTTTTCAGGTGATTTATAAGAAGACCTGTTTGATATCATTTACAACATATATTGTAATATTACTTGTTGGTAATCTTGATAAGGGTTTTTGTTTTGGAATCTTTGTTCGGAAAGCAAAGTCATACAGCTACACCTTTTCATTAAATGTTTTATAATCAAATATTTATAATATTTATCGACTGTAGCGAAATAAGGCGTACTTCCATTCAGCTGTGGTTATGGACATTTCCTGGCTGTTACTTGATTCAAACAACTCAACTTCGAAAAATCCAAAGCAAAATTCTTATGCAAATTGAAATATAGTTAGAAAGAAGAGGGGAGAGAAAGAAGGCTAGTCGGAAAGATAGGAGCCGAGAATAAAATTAAGACAATGGTAATAAGAAGGATATTAGTGTGATGTGCGTGAACGTATTCTGGTGTATTAAGCAGATTTAGTGAGATTAGGACTCACCGCTGTTGGAGAAATTGCTGAAGGAAAATGCCTCCTCTTCCGGCAAGAGCATTCTTTGATAGATTATAACTGTTATTATTTGCGGAGAAGGAAGATATAAATGTGAATAACATCCACCTTATTTCAGGAGTAAATAAAAATATTTTTGATGAAACTTATTAGTTTAAATAATTGGTCTGTGTTTGAGTTTAATTTGAAATTCGGATCCTGTGATTAACTTTAAGATGTCAGTCGAGACGGGTAATAGGATGCCATCACAAGTTCACTGAATTCTTTAAAAGTGCGAATAATAATTTTTGTAAATATTTCATTAATATATCGCAAGTAGTTTTTCTTAAAGACAATTATTTAAAAGCGAGCTATCTATCTGCAACACAAGTGTGACATTTTCAAAACCTACAACGAGGAAAACGGCTGCCACTGTCAGTGACTGCTTGGTCATAACACTGCTCGTAATTTGAGAACGTATACATTTGATTTTCCTAACCCTCAAAGGGTTTAGCATAAATTCACTAATTTCCATGGAATTTTCGACGGTTCATGTAGTTGACGGACGTCGAGCGAAATTTATCATCAATCGACACACCACCGTTTGTGAAACTAGAAAACATTTCGTATACTTTCCCTAAGCAACATTTTTCTTAGCTGTTTTAAACATCACAATAGTTTCTGCTGCGTTTATCAGAAGCCGGCAGTAAAATTTCACAGCCACGCGTTGTTCACTCATACCAACCATCGTGGAGAGAGTTAAATAGATACGGCGATAAAATTCACCATGGGCTGAAAAAAACATCTCAGGTGACGCTACAGACTTAACTGAACTCCCAGAGTTTCGCGACGCGCTCGCAGGGGGAAGAAACATGCGTCCAGGATAGCGTTATCTCGGGAACTTTGGACTTTCCCGAATGTAATAACTAATGATATGTTACCCCTATACCTTTATTTTATGATAAATTAATAATTTTCCGCAAAAAAACAAAATAGTTTTTCGTAAATAATGATTGAAAATAGTGCTTTAGCTTTTTTGACGTCAAATAAAGTAGCCAAGATTCTATGAAATGAAAATAACCGAAAAGTACCAATATAATTTCCCTTCATAGAAAATTCATACCAGAAGGAAGTATTCCGATAAAATTGGCAAAGAACCAAAAACTGCTATTCTTTCGAATTCTGAAGTTATTTTTTACTAAGATTAAATTATATTATTACGCATGAAACGGAAGTAAATATCAGCTCCGGTATGAACTATTTTGTCGTCGAAGAAAAAAAGTCAAGAAACGGTGAACCGGAAGTAATAAATACTGAGTTCGAAATTTTCTGCCTGAAGGAAATACTCTAAGAAAATTGACGAAGAATCAGAAAACTAATACTGCGCCTTTCCACAAAGAAAAAAAAATGTGTAATAAAAGATAGAGCCTCTTCTTGGCCTTTCTCTTACGAAGGGAAAAGCAATAGACAAATGGCCATGGTCGTAAGTTTATTCCTAGTTAAGAAAAACCATTTTAAGGTAGAGTCGTGGATTTCAGTCCTCGTGTGGAGATTGTTGTACTCTCCAGTGTTATTTTCATCTCACGTTAGTGACTCAAAATTATGAAATTCGTTGGAAATAGCCCATGATTTGTCCTAGTACGACATTGATAAAATATTGAATCATGGGATCAAATTCTGCTTCGACTTAAGAACATAACTGAGGCTGCTGATACATAACTGTACATAAATAACATAATTTACGACATAAATAACTGTTTTATTTATGTCGTAAAAGAGTACTTTCGGCGATGGACCCCGTCATTTTGAGCACCGATCAATTGACGAAGACGGAATCAGAGTTGAAAGTTCACACTACTTCACAGCGAGAATTTAGGACCTCGTCAGATTTACCGCGCGTCAGGGCAACTACAAAACGGGTCTTTGTGATAATGAAAGGGTTTATGTAATGGCGCAAAGGCCAAAAGAGGTGTAACTGTGTTTAGTTTTTTCAGTTTAGTTTTTATTAACGTCGCACTAGAAGCAACACGAGAGCTATTGGCGTTGGACCTCGTAATTTTGAACCACGGTCAAGTGAGAAGGACGACACCTGAGCTGGCACCCCCTTCTCCTAACAACCCCACCACGCCAACGCAAGGGCTTTGGGCCCTGAACAAATTTAACGTGCATCAGCCCCGGCTACACGGCGGGTCTTTGGCTGCCAAGGATCGAACCCGCGACTGAACGAAGACCGCCGGCCGGTAGTCCACGACCATGACCACTAGGCTACTGCGGCCCCTTGAAACTCAGTCAAGTAACGAGGATGACAAAAGAGCAAGGACACCTCTTCTAACTTCCACACCACACCACACCACTGGGAGGACTTTGGACCCCGAGAGATTTATCATGCATCCTGGCTACACGGAGGGTCTTTAGTGGCATAAAAGCTCGAACCCGCGACTTGACGTAACCCTCCGGCCACGAATCCGCGATCATGACCACTATGCTACCACAGTCCTGCTCATATCCCAGAAGTGGCACTGAAGTACAGAATTACAGATTCGATGTATATGTCCGTGGTTTCTACCGATGCACCTTTAACGGCTAAATCTTTCGGGGTTCGAGATGAACTCCAATAAAGTACTTACCAGCCAACTGATAGACTATCTCACTCCTGCGGAGAAGCATGAATAAGGAGAAAGCAACAGGATCCGCAGATTCCATTTTCCCTTAGATCTGTACGAATCATCGCACACAGAAAACATGCGGTTGTATCAAATAATAGATACTGACAATTATGCTACAAAATCAAATTTTTATTCTTAAATCCCCGTCGAATAAACCTTCAAAATATACAACAAAAAAAGAATTAAAAGAAATCGAAATGAATAAATCAAAAATAAACCCTAATCGGAACTAAAAAAAACTGTATTGTGAAAAGACAAGTAAACTGCAATAGAAATATTTTTGAGGCTTTTTCTTACACAACTTATAAGTCTGGTTTTAATCAGGAACTTGGCTCCCGCTCTCACCCGAAGATGAGCCCCTGCGAGAAAATTAGAGAGAAAAAATTATTTGTATCACATTTTTTTTATTTTCTTATTAACGCCGCACTAGAAGCAACGCGAAGGCTATTGGTGACGGACCTCGTAATCTTGAACCTCAGTCAAGTGATGAGCTGAGCTGGTACCCCCTCTCCTTACTTCCGCACCACGCTACTGGGAGGACTTTGGGCCCTGACAGATTGAAAGTGCATCAGCCCCGGCTACACGGTGGGTCTTTGGCAGCCAAGGATCGAAAGCGCGACTGAATAAAAACCGTCGGTCATGAATCCGAAACCATGACCACTAGACTACCGCGGCCTCGAATTTGGCAAGAATTAACCTATCGAATTTAAATTATACGTTACTAAAAGAAATAATATAGAACAATTACAAAGAAAACACTACCATATGTTCCCTTTTACTCATAAATTATATATCATTCTTTTGTATGGAATTTTGAAATCAGATGAATCCTTCTTAAATAACTTTGTATTATGATCGATATCGAAAAAAATATTTCAAAATATCTTTATAAACAGGTCATGGTTATTTTATATATATTAAAAATCCTCCTTAAAATCATAACGCCCATTGGATAATATCAAAAAGAGAGAAAAGAATATGAAAACAATTTGACGAATTATGTGTGAAAAAATAACGTTTGTTAACATGAAAAATTGAGTCTAAATCGCAAAATTTATTTGTAAACCATTTTTGTTATCCCTAGTCTCTACATTTATCTTCTTTCTATAAGAAAACAGAAGAGTTTCTCCTTGTAATATTCAAAAATTGACAAAATTTTAGGACAAAATTCAAGGAACAAAAGATCTGGAAAAATGGAATTGCTTATTAACGTCATTCTTCCGGAAGCAACACGAGGGCCATTGGTGACAAACCTCTTAACTTTGAGCTCGGTCAAGTGAAGATGAAGACACCTCAGTTGCACCTCTCTCTATAAACTTTCCCAAACAGAGGACTTGGGACCTTGACCAATCAGCGGCCATGAACACTAGGTTACAAGATCAGAGAAAAACAGGAATTCTTAAAATCAAGTTTACTAAATAAAATTTTGTTATTTGTTTGAAAACGCAAGTAATTTTCTTAGAAACATTTTTTCATTACTTATTTAAACTATAACGTATGACTCTGCAACAAAAAAAAAAAAAAAAAAAGATTAAACATTCTTTCATATGGAGTTTTCTACAAAAGTATCTGACAATTAGATATAGTTTCAAAAAAGTGGGAGATAGAATTTGTATTAAAATCTGTTTTCCGAGAAGCTGTAAAAAAAAAAAAAAAATGTAAATATATATATTTTCTGCAAAAAAATTTAGGCGGTAACCAATTTCAATATAATTCTAATATTTATCATTGAAATTTCCTTTTACTTAAATTTTCTTGTCTCTGACCAACTTTATTAAACATCATGCAAGACCCTAAAATCTTTAAAGACATTTCCGCACTTTTTTCCACGCACAAGAACCATTCTAACTTCTAAGACGATACAGAAAATTATTTACACAGAACAGCTCTATCGAAAACCTTTTCAGAACGATATGTCATAGTAGTTGTTCTTTAATGTTCCAAAATCATCGTGGAGACTTTCACTCTGATGTTTTCCGGATATTTAGTATTTGTAGAAAGAAATTGGACCACTAAAGATGTCATAGAAATCGATTCTGTCTAGGATATTGAAGTTAAAAGGCGGATCACTTCGAGAACTAAACTACAAAATTTCAGTAAACAATAAAAACTGTAGAGAAAGAGAGAAACTCGGTCGTCTGGGTTTCCGATATCAATTCGTCAAAAGTGTATCTTCTAACAAAACCCCATGAATAAAAATTTTCATTCATTCGACGTTCCATATATATTTTTTTTCAGAACTGAAGACAAACAAAAAAACATTTTTTTTTTTATATTTCACTGAATGTTATTTATTGCATTTTCTGAAACGCATTGCAAACAATATTGAGTGATTTCTCTCTTTATACATCAATGGCTATAAGTATAAATTCGGGTGTACAAAGTGAAATTTCACGGGATTGAACGAGTGAGTGATTGCATGTTTATGGAGTAAGAGCCAAATCTGGATATCTTGCCCCATACAATTGTTGATAATTTATAGATTTAGAGAAGAGTTTAGTTTAGTTTAGTTTTTATTAACGTCGCACTAGAAGCAACACGAGGGCTATTGGCGACGGACCTCGTAATTTTGAACCACGGTCAAGTGACGAGGACGACACCTGAGCTGGCACCCCCTCTCCTAACATCCACACCACGCCAACGGGAGGACTTTGGGCCCCGAACAGATTTAACGTGCATCAGCCCCGGCTACACGGCGGGTCTTTGGTGGCCAAGGATCGAACCCTAGATTTAGAGAAGAAACAATGTAAAAAAGGACAAAATCTTAAATGTGATTTAAACATTCTAATTTTGTTTTAAAATGCAAACCATTAAATTTCATGGGAAATTTGAAATGTTATTTAGAAACACTTTTAATTGTACCATCTTATTTGAAAATGATTTCATGGAAAAATGCATTATTTTCTTTCTATAAAATTGTATCAAGATTTTCCCCATTCAGAAGCAAATATTTTTTGGATAATTTTTGATTGGTTTGGTTTAATTAACGTCGCACTAGAAACAAAATATGGGCTATTGGTGACGGATCTCGTAATTTTGAACCTCTGTCAAGTAATGATGTCGACACCTGAGCTGGCATTCCTTATCCTAATTTCCACACCACACCGATAGGAGGACTGTGGTTCCCGACAGATCTAACGTGCATCAGCCCCGGCTACACGGCGGGTCTTTAGTGACCACGGCTCGAATCCGCGACTAAATGAAAAACCCCGGCCACGAATCTGAAACATACGAAATATATAAGGATATGGAGCAGTTATTACCTCATGTACTTCATGAAAATTTCAAAACAGTGCGACAAAAAGAACACCAAAAATTAATAGCAATTTCGTATGCTAAGTGTGAAAATATATAATATAACTAACATTAAAAAAGCACTATTTTATTTCTTAGCATTACTTAAAAATTTTACAAAATACCTTTCAAATGATATTTAATTTTTCATAACTGAAATTTAAGAATTTTTACAATTGACAAATTGTGAAAATAGTGTTAGCCCATTAACAGACCGTAAATACTTTATATTTTAGTCAAATTTGCCTAAAAGAAATTTATATAATAAAATTACATATTGATAAATTAGTAGAAATATTCCTAGATTGGACATAATTAATTTACATTTTTGAATTGACTAATATGGCAACCATTAATTTTCACAAAACAACAAAGATAGATATTCACCACTTTCAATATAAATAGATTTAATATTAAAAGACCGTTAAAGCTGCATAAGTCTCCCATCTATCAGCCATTCGCTTTTCATTCTGAAATCAAAACAACGCGGATAAGGAAAAAAAAATTTCTCGTATTTAGAAAGAAAAAATCTTTCTGAGAATTTTTAACAATTTTTTTTATTTATTGATTGATTGTTTCATAAGCGTTGCTCCCGGAAGCATCACAAAGGTTATTGGAGTAATTATGTTGGACCTCGTAATTTTGAGTCTCAATGAAGTGATGAGGACTACACCTGAGTTTTAATTTAGTTAAGTTTAGTTTTCAATAACGTTGCACAAGAAGCAACGCGAGGATTATTAGCAACGGACCTCGTAATTTGAACCTCGGTCAAGTGACGAGGACGAAACTTGAGCTGCCACACCTCACTTAACTTCCACACCACACCAATGGGAAGAATTTGGACCCCGACAAATTTAGCGTGCATCTGCCCCGGCTACACGGCGGGTTTTTAGTGATCAAGGATCGAACCCACGACTGAACAAAAACCGCCGGCCATGAATCCCAAACTATGACCACAAGGCTACTGCGGCCAAAATTCTTCACAGAATCAAATTGTTATGGAACAAAAAAGAAATCCCAAATTTTACGTGCACCCTTTATTTAATTTTAACTAACATCTAATAATACCTGAGCTATTTACATAAAAAGACTTAAGCATTATATACTTATTAAGATTGTTCCCCATTTCTGCATGAATAAATTTGAATTTCAATCCCTTGATTGGCTGCCATTAATTCCAAACATGGAAACATATCATTATATGGAAACTGATCACAGTAACAGGATATCATTTCATTAATTACTTCTTTTGTATAAGCGTTTTCTAGATTCGAATTGTCTAGACACATTTCGTGGCTTCCAATTAGTATTAAATAATTCCTGCGGAGGTTCTCTAAATGTCAAGTCTATATTAGACTTATATTTCAACGAGTATTTTTGGCTGCTCTTATTAAATATTTTTACTAGCGAGATTATTTTTATCAAATGACACCGATGTCACATAGTTATCTTTTCTTTGATACACAACTAATTTATGCATTACTGCGCTCCCCCTACTGAAAATGCAAGAACATTCAGTATTTGTTACCTTTGTACAACGGGATTTATGACCTTCAACGACTATATAATTCTATCTGTTCGAGAATATGTGATTCCGTGTTATAATATGTAGAGTTATATCCAGAAGTGTTTTTAATTTAAATTACAAAAATGTAATCGTATTTAAAAGCATTTTGTAATCAATCATGGTCAGAAAAAGTTCAAATTTCATGTAAATTCAGTTGTAGAGGATGTTCTGCATAAAACAGGTAGATTCTTTAAGATTATTTGCAACTTCACTATAAATTCCCAACTCTTTGACGAGTTTCATTATGCATATTAGTTTTCAATATCCCATAAACTTTTCTATACAAGACACGCACATGTTTTGGAGGAATAGTTGTCATCAATAGCTGTATCGATTGATGCATATTGCCTCAGTTTCTTCAAAAACATTTCACTGATGTATAATTCCTCTTTAAAAACCGATTGTTTCTTTTTCAATGTATATTGAATAGCGTGCTCACACTCACGGGAGATTTTTTTTTTAACGAAACGTATCGAAAACTCTCGTTTTGAAAATGTATAATTAAGTGAAAAAGGAAATGATCTTTCATAAAAGATATTACAAATTTTACAAATTATAATTTAAGAGCGTAACGTTAATTCACAAGACATTCATAACGGTTGAACAGAACATTAAAAATGAAGGATATTTCTCTTCCAATACTGTGATAAACACAGCTAAGCTTACACTGCGTAAAAATTAGAAGGACGCTTAACTTATAAAAAATTTTAACGTTCTTTCTTTGCTGGAACTTTTATTTGCTCTGGAGGTTTCTTTAGGTACTCGACTTTCGCAATCGAGTCTGATATTAAATATACCTATCACTTTGCTCAATGCGGATAACGAGTATATTTGAATTTCTGACTAAAAAATAGAATGCTTTCTCAAGTTTAATTTATTGCAGAAGCTTATATTTGCGAATTTTGAAGTAAACAATGTTTATTTTATTTCATTTTTATTGATTTCATTAAAAATATATCGTGGTTAACAAATCTTTTTTCTCGTTATAATACTTAGAGAAGTACATTTATGGGAATTTGAAAAAAGTTCAATCTGTTGCTTACTGAAACGAATGAAAAAGCATTAGAGATATTAATCGTAAGCTTAAGCATTGGTCGTAATGCTATATCAAGCTTTTGAGTTACCCCAATACTTAATCATGAATCCAAAAAGAAAACAAAGAGCCCACAAACACTTGTGATTAAATATTAATACATCGACAGCTGAAAAGGAAATACTCAATAGTTTCAAAGGTCAGAAAAAAAGCTGGAGTAACACATGCGTGAAAGCAAACTGTTTATAATAATGAAAATAATTCTAAAGTTTATATATATAATAAAAACCATAAAAGTGGTCAAATATTTATAAGGATAACCCACTACTTTGGGCAAAAGGTCATGTTTTGGACAAATGAATGGATTTTAATTATGCTCTCAGATGAGAAAGAGTTCAATTTGGACGGCCTTTATAGATACCAAATATTACTGGCACTGTTTATAGGACAAGGAAGACAGTCGGGAGATGGAAGTTTAATGGTTTGGTAAGCTGTTGGTTGAGGAGGAAAGATCAAATCTGGTTGTTTTAGAATGTAACCAGAAACATACAGATCACATTTAATTATTAGAATCTGAAATTCTACTTTATGGTGTAAATATTGGCCAAAATGAATGGAACTTTCAACAAAATAGAGCAACCATTCACTCATCCGTCAAAAATTAGTTCTGTGATCATGGTCAGATAAAACCATGATCATAATATCGCGGAAAATATCTGTGCATTAATTGTACGACGAGTGTAAGATGGTGATAAACGATATGACTCTATTAATAATCTTCAGGATGTTTTTCATCGTGTTTATGACAATATATGCCAAACTGATCTCTGTTAATCAATCTCTGTATGATTCTATGCTAAATTGGGGATTGAAGCTTTAAAAGTTCATGGGATGAACAATATTCTAATATAAAAGTTTTTTTTTTTCGAAAAGGCGAAGTGTCCTACTTTTTTTACATCCTTCATATAGAAGAAATGATAGTAAAAAATATTTTTGTTTTATATTCAATTTATTATAATTTCTTGTTTTCTGATTTTATTTTATATTTCTGGAAAAACATTCAAGATGAAAATGAATAACCCTGTAACTGAAAGTAAAATAAAAGAAAGTAAAGAAATAAAAAAATAAACAGATATAAAATCAATAAAATAAAAATTTAAATAAAATAAAAGGAATAAAAATAAAATGAATAAATAAAACAAATAAAAATAAATTATATATAGGAATAGTGTTTCTCGAAAAATACAAGCGTCAATTTACTTCTTGTTACACAATGTGTAAATGCCGTTTTCCGTATTTATACACGCATTTCTTTAATTTATACATTATTGCTATGTATGCTTCTAGAACTCATTTATATTTTAGTTTTTTATTATATCAATAAAATTATTTTTTTAAAAAAAACCAAACCTCTCAAATATCACATATGTACAAGTTTCGTAATTAATGTAATAAAACCTTTAGTTTTAAGTTCGTTAAAAAAATTTCAAAGCATTCGTATATTTTACTTTTTAAAATATTAATTTGAAAAATTATACTAAATAACTTATTTTTAATACAAGTTTTTCTATTATTTACTAAAAAATAGCAAGCGAAGGCCAACAATAAGTTACAAAATGGTAATTTTTAATACGTTTTCATAACAGCCGATTGGTCCGTTTACGACAAACACACGTGTGAAAGCGAGGTTTGACAAAAAATTAATGCCATCATGGCCGTAACATTTTAATGTGTTGCTGTTTGTAATCCGAGCTTCATAATTATTGTCGTATCTGATAACAACACGTGTCTTCTATCCATGCACTTCCCTTTTGTGTTCCCCGGTCTCGCTGGTGCACTGAGAGTGTGAGTGAATGAATGTAAAGTTTATTGGCGCAAGAGCCAGATATGGCTATGCTGCGTCAAACAAGATTTAACTGTGGTCTGGATGTGAAGAGTTTAGTTTTTTTTTATTTAACGTCGCACAAGAAGCAGTACGAGGGCTATTGGCGACGGACCTCGTAATTGTGAGCCACGGTCAAGTGACGAGGACGACACCAGAGCTGGCACCCCCCCTAGATGTGAAGAAATTGAAAAAAGACAAAAATTGGTAGACAAGAAGGAGGGTCGAAAATAGAAAAGGATCGCTAGGGTAACACGGAGTCGTGTGCGTCTCCCATGTTTACCAAAGACAGTAAAATTCTTCGGAAAGAAAGAGAACACTAGGGTGCCTCGGGGTCATGATGCCCGTACTTTCCAAAAAAAGGCAAGTCCCTGATTTCCCTTAATATAATCCCCAAGGGTAGGATACCCGGCTATACCCCCAGACACTGGGTAACCATTTTTGTCGCCTCTTATGACATGCATGAGCTACAGTGGGACTATTCTGTCATACCCGGTCTTCATGTGGCTATTCCATATTGTCTTGTCCTAAAGTTACATTCGGCAGACTCAAAAGAATTGTTCGGATGAAAAAAAAAAACTATTCACCGAAGGAAAAGTCGTACACCGTGTTCTATATTTACCATGGAGTTTTGTAAAATTGTGCCATGACATTGGTAAAAAGTCTCTTTGTTGCTGTATCCAAATATTCTGCACCAATACTATTGGCGGCAATAAAAAAAATGTCTCTAATTGAGTAATTATATTTATTGATTGTTGGAAGGGACACAATTCCTTTGATTTGCATGTTGCTGGATAAGAAAATATTACGGTCAATAATTTTTATCATTTTGTTGGTCCGCACAAAATCATAAACAATCCGTTGAATATGGGTATAGTATACAAAATGGCGGAATAAACGTCAGGGAAGCACTGCCTATAAATAATTGCAAAGGAATCAATTGTTATCCCAATCATATTCTTGAAAGAGACAGATTTTTTGTATCCAATGTATGTGATATCTTTTTGGATGGCAGCACTAATCTGTATAATGTAACAAGAGGAATTGGAATGATCATTTATTTTAGTTTAGTTCTTAGTAACGTCGCAATAGAAGCAACACGAGGGCTATTGGCGACGGACCTCATAATTTTGAACCTCGATGTAGTTACGAGGACGACATCTGAGCCGGCACCCCTTCTCCTTACTTGCATACTACGCCAACAGGAGGGACTTCGGCCCCGAAAAAATTTAACATGCATCAGCCCCAACTACACGGCGGGTCTTTAGCAGCTAATGATCATTCATACAGAACTATAGAGGAATTCTTAATTATCAGTTATGAAAATTATTATCCCACTCAAATCCGTGGAAAAAGAGTATAATGATCCAAAATATGTGCCTGGAAAAATATCTTTTTGGATGGATCTGTAAAGTGTTTCAGGAGGAACTCTTTATGCTTAGTAATACAGACAACATATGGGGAATGTGTCTGTTGATAAAACCGTCAATTCCCCATAATTTCCTTTCAGAAGGTGTGCGGAATGCAAGCAACTTTTCTGTCGTTCCGGAGAGCTGTTACATTACCATTTCACTTTAGCCATTAAATTAATTAGTTCCGTTAAATTAATTAGCCACACCGAAAACGTAAAAGAAACTTCAAATGTTAGAGCTTTTAAATAATACTTATTTTAATGTAAACAGAAACATCTTTAATCATTACAATAGTAGACTGATTCTCAATTTTATAGAACAGCACATAATAATAATGTATTTGTTGCCAATCGCACAGTTGCAAATCTCTTCATAATCATTTAAGCAAACGATTTTTTCGTAATATTACTCTTGTCCTTTTTGAGAGGCAAAGAACGACTCATTTATCTCTAACTTAACATTTACAAATTTAAAACTTAAGTGAGTGTAGAAAAGATCGTCTGCTCCTTTTCTTCAATTCTCCTTACAGCTCCGCAGTCAAAATGACATAAAAATGACTTAGGAAATCGCCACTTGATTCAATTGTTCGTTTTTACGTAGATGCAGTGGATGACTCCTTCCTCCTACAAGACGATGAATCCACAGAACTTAGTCAGAGGAGTATTATTTTTGTGGGGAAACTATTGCCTATTTGGTTGGTCTTAGACCCGATTGAGCATATTGGGATGTTCTAAGAAGTTGGGCCCCTACACATGCAATGTAACGTGCATCAGCCCCGGCTACACGGTAGGTCTTTAGCGGCGAAGGATCGAACCCACGACTGAACGAAAACCACCGGCCACGAATCCGGAACCATGACCACATTGCTTCCGCGGCTAGGATGTTCTACAGAAATGTATTACGGCATTTAACCCTCTATTTGCAACACTTTCGAGATTTTGAAGGGCCCTACAAAGCAATGGGTTTTGCTGCCAAATGATTTAAAATGTCATTATTTTGAGCATGAAATATCGCAGTCGCTTTTGTAAATATGTTAGAAGAGATCTCATTCAACATTGAAACACTGAAAATAATAATCGAATGAACTCAAATACAATGGTTTTATATGTTTTCAATCTGTGTAGTTTTTTCGACAAAAAAAAATATCTACTGTTCTTTTATAACTAATTTATGAATCTGTTTGATCAATGGATTTTTTGCCAGATTTCATTAAATCCCAACAAATGAAAAATTTCCCTATCACAATTATACTGATTTTTACTTAAATGTCAGGAAAAAGCAATGCATTTAGTCCACGTTGTAAATTTATGTACAAAAGCATTATAAACACATAACTAAATTATGAAATTTACAAATATATTTGATAATTTTATTTGCCATATAATACCGAAGTTTCTTCAGAAAAATTTCGGCCTAATTCTTACTTAAAAATGCTTTCCTCTAATTCGAGAGAGATATTTATAACCAGAAATGAACAAAATGACATCTTTTATTCATAAAATACACTTTTTCTGATCTCAAAATCCAGACGGCCGTTTTTTGGAGTGTACATTTCATACATTATTTAAGGCTCTTCTCCAATTCTACATTTTCTTACTGAATTTCTATAGTTTAGTTTTCCAATTGCGATGCTTTTTTACCTCAATATCCTAGACAGAATCGATTTCTATGACATCTTTAGTGGTCTGATTTCTTTCTTCAATGGTGTTGGATCGGAAAAACAGCTGATTGCAAGTCTCAATGATAGTTTTGAAACACTAAAGAACAACGAGAGTGACATTTCGTTTCGGAAAAATTTCGATAAAATTGCTCTGAACTGACTTCGTTTAGTAAAAACAACAACTTAGTGGTAATATCGGCTTGGTTTTGAAGAAGATTGGCTGAAATAGCATTGAAGGTTTCATATGTTACAGCATGTCAATAAATTTGATCAGATGCTTTAGAGTACCTGAAAATAGGAATTTGAAAAATTCAATAAATAAAAAGCTTTAAATACATTTCTGAGGGATAGAAAATAGAATTTATTTTGCATTTTACGAATTACTCTTAATTCGTAAAATACAAAAATAATAGAGTAAATATTGGCGAATATTTTCGAAATAACTTGTGCAGAATAATCTGCTGAAAATTTCTCTTCAAGCAAAAGGTTTCTGTCAATGTCTTCATGTGTAAAACACATACCTAAGTCGGAATGCGAATAAACTGGCTTACTCGGCATAAGTTGTTCAGAGAGGTTTTGAGCAATTCAAGTGTGAAGGATTGTTGTTAACAATTAAACAGAATGAATGATGGCACAAAGATGCCAACTGTTCATGTTTGCGAAAAGAAGAATCATCGGACTGAAAATACAAAAGTTAAAAGCTGCTTACAAAAAATAAATGATTGAATGCTTAGCAAAACAAAACACGCACATTCAATAGTGAGGACAGAATAGTAAAGTGAAACAAGTTGTATGGTACCAACCTTCTTCCTATGTGACACGAGGTTTTCCCACCGATCATGAAACAAGTGGTTTTGATTTGGTTTAGTTCCTTTTGGACACTGATTCTACGGATGAAAAAACCGTAGATGCAGAAGTGCGGATTGCAATTTCAGGAGGAAAGCGCGCTTCTCCCTCTTTGTGGTTTTTCTCTCCATCTATTCTGGCAGTACGCTTAAAAGAAGTTCGCCAAGAATTTGACACGTTCGCCCATGACACACACTAACTTGGACACATTAACAAAGACGTGTCACACATAAAAAACACCTACATTCCTAAACACGAATAACTTCAACGATTGAGACACCACTGCAGTCCTCTTCCAGGTATGCTGAATTTAATCTCTGTTTATTTCAATAAATTCAAAGAGTGCACCAAATGATATTCTCTTCGTTTGAGTCGTTCTTAAACTTAATTCTCTCTTCTCATTTATGATTGGAGCCTCTTCTCTCCACTATACGATCATTTTACTTTGTGTAGTTGATAAATTAATGCATAAATCTCAAAATTATTTATTTTAAGTAAATATCTAATTAAAGATAATAGGTTCTGTATCATACGTATTGGGATGTAAGAAATTAGATTACTCCAAAATGTAAATTAAAATACGATACGCAACAAGAGAACAAGAAAAAAGAAATAATATTCCTAACATTTAATACTAAATTATATCAGAATCTTCACTTGTCAAGAGATTGATGCATCAACTTAAAACTAGATGTGAAATTCCTCATTGAATCGATAAAAATACCTGAAACTATAACATATAATGAATACCATATGACATATTATGTCAACAAGTTAGAAATAATTATGCAAGTTCGAGAATCCATTTTAATCAGAATCCCCCGAAATTGGTGACGTTTCGAATTACGATAATTTCTTTAAATAGAATATGAAAATTTTAACTTGTGAATATGGAAAAGTACCTAAACAATGAATTCCATTTAAAAGCAAATTTCCATAAAGAGATATTACCAGAAATTAAAATTCAACATCAGTTGCTAAACATAAAAGTTTCCAATAAAAATAGAAAAAAAAAATGTCTGTAAATGCTTTATGTTTGGATTTACGAGATTCTTCACAGTTAGACGTCTAACTTAATGTTTTTGTAATCCTAATATGTTGCAAATGGTTGATTTGCTTTGAAAAATTTTTAGGTCTGAAAATTAAAAAAAAAAAAAAAAAAAAAAAAAAAATCCTACAATGCTATAAAAGTCAATAGCTATTAAGATGAGATTTCAAGTTTCAAAAAGGCTTGCAAACCCGAAAGACTCCAGATGAAATGTTCGACATTGAAAGACGTGAATCAGTAGTAAGAAACATTCAAACATTTTAATAGAGTTATGATGAATTTAATGGCATAAGAGTCAGATAGGGCTATACAGCGCCAAACAGGTATAATTGTGATCAGACGAAAGGGAAACTGAAAAAAAAAATCAAAATTGGTGGAAAAGAGGAGACAAAAATAGGAAAGGATCTCTAGGGTATCCCGGGTGAGCGTCACCAGTAACATATAATAAAAACTGTTGGCCCCGGGGGAAAGAAAAATACATAACTAAATTATCCCAGTGTCATGATGCTCATTCCTGCCTGAAGGAGGTAAACTCCAGTGAGGAAACTTTTAATATAATAAATACTTTTATTTAAGTACATTTTCAAAGTATAAAAATTAGATATCAAAATCTAACATCCAAAAGAATTAATTCTGAAATATTCTCCAAAATCCTCATAGATTTCTCAATTGAAACATTGAAAACTAAATCACATTGGACCATCATTAAATTAATGACGAAATTTAAATGATAATCATATTACAAACGATGTCTAACGGGTTCCTAAAAATTATTGAATCCATTCTAAGTATGAGCTATTAATGAGTTGTTAAGAGGCAATACATTCAGAATATTAATACGTTAAATCTGGCCGAGGTCCGAAGTTCTCCCGACAGCATGGCGTGAAAGTGTCGCTCACGTCACTTGACCTAGGTTCAAAATTTCGAGGTATGTAGCCAATAGCCCTTGTTGCCTCTCAGAGAGAATTTAATTTCAAACACAATCACAATCTTTTTCAAAAAACGTTAAGAATTATAGACAAATTTATGAATTCCGAATTATTCTATTTTTGTCAGATTCGTAAATTTTAAATAGAACTGAATCACAATCAGTTCCCACGAAACTTTAGCTTCATCTTTTATGGTTCCTTTCTACCTCCTTGCACTTAGATCTCTCGTGGGTTCATAATTTTTTAACAAACATGAACTAAACTATAGTGAATGTGAGAGAGTGATGGAATTTAAGGCGCACAATCCAAGACATCCAAGATGTAAGTGTGATCTTGATGTTTGAGGAATGGGAAAATGAAAAATTGGTTGACAGGAAGGAGAGTCAAAAACAGAGAAGGGCATATCGCAATTTAAGATCAGGCAACTATAAGGGTGCGTTCATTAACAATTTTTCTAGATTTAAGCAATAATATATGTTTATTTTAATGTTTTGAATCTCTTTTTCTATTATCCAGTGAGGAAGTAAGCCAGAGTAGGAAGGATTATCGCCTTTGCAATTCAGGCAGATAGGCTCCCGGTTGCAGTCGCTGCTTTCATGCCCTAAAATGGAGCATCCGGTACAAATCTATTGACCCTGGTAACCTGGTATAGAATGTCCAAACTTTTGACATTTGAAGCAGCCCAAAGAATTCGGTACATATGGACGGATGGGACAATTTAAATATGCAATTTTTATTGATTTAGGTGGAGTACGTCTACTAAGGTGACGATTAAATGTTTGGTATTAACTATTAGACGCCGCGACGAATTGTCATTCGTTGGACGACACAAACTTCTCGGTCTTTTAAACTTTCTAAATTATCATACTCTGTATCATGTAGAAGTTCTGGTTCAGATATGACTACGTGATAGGCGTAAAGAAAAATGAGTTGAGACGGTAACTGAATTGGTGCCTATATTTAACTTTAATACGAGTTCTGCTTTGTTTAGCAGAGGATACTTCAACTAAAATTATTCAAGTATTTTGTTTCTTAACTGTTTTAATCCGGTATTCCGTTTTTTAAAATATTTTTTTTTTACTCTCCAAATTTAATAAAGTTTTATAAATGAGAATTGCAGAGACGCTCTGTATAGATCTGTCACCACTCTTTATCACGATTGTTAACGTTATTCGATAATTCAAATTATTTTATTTTGTTTCATTTAAGCACTGGTTGTTCCAAATCTATACATGGAGAGGAATTTGATGGATTTAGACCTCCCTAAGGGCATGAATTTTTTGATCCATGAGGGGTTTTACAGTGTTCACTTCAGTGCGTCTCCACCCACCTAGAGCCCAACAAGGGGAGGTAGCTTGCCGATCATCTGACCATAGCATCTGTTCATACCTTCCACCCATCTACGGATAAGTATAGGCCAATACGAAAGCAACTGGATGCCTAGACTTCATTTTACCCCGTCACGGGTTTCCACATACATTAGACATACAGGTCATGTCAAAAACACTTGAACTGACAATAATGGTAATAAGTTAAAATTTTATCTTTAAATTCCCAACGAAAAAGTAACCATAACAAAGAACAAAATGGAAGCAAATTAAAAAAAAAACCCACAAAATCAGCTCCAAGCAAAATTATATATATATATATATATATATATATATATATTGGAAATATGCAAATAAAATATGAACGGAACAGATTTTTTTTCTCATCCTTTCTTTTACAAATTTTCTTTTTTCACTCTGGTATCTCGGAGACGTGGCCCCCGGTACTTACTGGAAGATGAGCCCTGAGAGATAAAAAGTAAAAAAAAAAAATAATGTGCTAATTGTGGCAAGATGGAGGGTAGAAAAGTATGTAAAGATCTCTAGGGTATCTCGGTGTTCATTACTCGTGTTTACCAAAGACAGTATATTCCATGGGGAAAAAAAAGATTACTATGGTCCCTCGGGTTCGTGAAGTCCGTACCTACCTAAAGAAGTTAAGCCCCTGAGGGCCCCATATGAATAAAAAAGTTTACTAGGGTGTCTTGAGGTCATAATTACATATCTTACCTATATATGGAGAGTTTCTGGTAGCTCGACAAAACCGAAAACCCCGAACGCGAATGGCGTTATCAATGCCGGATTAAAGAGCCCTTATTGTATAAAGAAACTTTTCCCTTCAAGATCAGTATCATAGATATAAAAAAGATAATACTAATAAAGCTCACATAGTTTCCAAGAGAAAACAAGAAAACCCTCATTTGCACAATAATATCGGATATTTTTCTCACGTTGCTCACAGTTGTGTATCTTTGCATAAATAAAATACCGAATTTTGATTTTCAGAATTTTCTTTTTCGCCCTCTTCCTTCCTGTACTAAAAACAACTACTCTAATATCGTGAGGGTTTTACAAGTGATTTTAGCCCACATCGGAGGATAATGGATAATGACACCTTATTAACAAATATTCAGGACAAGAACAAAGTTTGGACAGATTGATAGAACAAACAGTAAATACAGCACTTGCACAGATTGGGGATATAACAAAATCAAAGATAAACTTGTAAAAACAGTCACATCGCTTTTACTGACGTTCAGCTCCCCCAGCTTACTAGTTCGCACAAAGGACAAAACTCTGCCTTAAAAATACTCTGCACCTCCAAGGCAGACTCCAATAGTTCCCCGTCAGATGTGCTTATCCATGTTACATATTACAAAGTTGATCTGATCAACCAATGCTGACCTCTTCCAACCGATTTCCACGATCAATTTGCTCCGGCTTCGTATCTCCATACTTATAGCCGCTCCTGTTAGGTGTGACATAACATAGAAAATTCAATAAAAGTGCATTCCTCCTATTCGAGATGTCATCCAGCTCTAGAATTTTCTAGAAACTTTTTGTCGCCAAAGACGCCATGATTGTGCGAGTGTGAATGTATAGGTTATTAACGCAAGAGCCAGGTGTGGCTATGCTGCGTCAAACAAGTTTTAACTGTGATCTAGACGTGAAAGAATAGAAAGACAAAAATTGATTCACAAGAAGGAGCGTCGAAAATAGAGAAGGATCACTAGGTTATCCCGGGAGAGCGTAACCCGTGTTTACCAAAGGCAGTAAACCCCACAGGAGAGAAAAAGACAATAGGGGGCACGGGGTCATGATGCCCAAACTTACCTGAAAAAGGCAAGTCCCTGAGGTCCCCTGATATAATCCTCAGGAACAAATGTCCGGTTGTACCCCCAGACGCTGGGTACCCATTTTAGTCGCCTCTTACGACATGCATGAGCTACAGTGGGACTATTCTGTCATTCTGGGTCACCACACGGGTCCGTCGCCAAGGTTGAGGGACCTTAAACACTTCCTCGGTTCCGACGAAATCTCTGTAAATGTCTTCTCTTCAGGAGTAAAGTCGCAGGTTAGTGTCCTCTCAAATTCGTAACAGTATTTCATTAAAACTGACAACTTATTTTAGTACTACTATGCTACAAAAGTATTACTAAGAATAAAATATTTATAATTTAAAATTTAAAAAAAAATGGTCTTAAGAAAAATAGTTTATTAGTGGTTTAATTATTTTGCTTCAAATGAGATAATTTGTTTTACTAGTTACGTCACTATCACACACACAATAACGTTAACTATTTCTAATTTCCTCTCTCTCCATATTAAGATCTGATGAAATAATTACTTTATTATTTAATAAAAGGTTCCGTTTAGTTTAACATTTAGGTAAAAATTTTAACATTCAGAGTTATAGAAATATTCATATCCATGGAATATTTGTTTTGGAATGATAATTAAATTCATAAAACTTTTTCACAAAGCAAAACTTAATGGAACATTAATGTTTTTTTACTATAATAATGAAGGCCATAATTTTCGCAGGACCTTTAATATGTATGAAATTAATTTAGCTTAAAGAATATGTGAAAGTTTTTTTTCTTTTATTTTTCAACTATTACGTCATTTTAGGCTACCGTAAAGTTAAATGACGTCAGAGAAACAAAATGACCTTCACTTTTAAGATCATTCCGAACTTTAAGACATTTAGAAGTTTCGTAATGGAAAATCATGAATTAAGGCAACGAAAAGTAATTATTTCTGCTCACAAATGTTTTAATAAACCTAAACTCGCTGTCCTTAAGATTTCTCAGACTTTTATACTTAACTTTCGTAATGAAATTATTTCTTTTCAAGCCACCAGGCTTTGTAAGAATATTAAAGTAAGAAACTTTATTGTTTTGAATAAATATTAACTTGCTAATTTCAAACCAGCGGTAATTAAAAATTGTATTTTGCATACCAAACCTGCTCCTTCAGAAGTATTATGTCAAAACGAAAATGTGGAACATTATAAAGAACTTTTTGTATGAACAAATGTGCGTTATGTGTTTAGTTATATTCTTAGTTCCTAAAATAATTTATTATTGACATAGTTTTCATAAGAAAAGGCATGTAATAATGGTTTTAAATTGCGACATTTATTTCAGATTTATTTAATATTCACTGTTACCTATATAATAATAGAATACGTTTAATAATACAGACATAAGTTTGTGAGGTTTACATTTTAATTTTTTAATTTAGTATGATTTTATTCATTTCTATGGATGCTACTTCCTGTAAGCCAATTTGGAAAAGATGAAAAATTTAAAAATTGAAACGTACATCTGGTATACAAGATACTTTTCAAAAGATATTGGGAAGAGTGAAAATTTTATTTGGATATTTTGGGAAAAAATAAAATTTAGTGAAGATGTGCCAGAACCTCTCAATTTTGATTGATAGACTGCATGAAAATGTCGAACTAAAAGTAATAGTAGGTCTATTGATAACGAACCACATCATTTGGGACACATGACAGGATTGTTTAATTTTTATTAACGTCGCACTAGAAGCAAAACGAGGGCTATTGGCGACGGACCTTGCAATTTCAAACCTAGGTCAAATGACGATGACGACACTCAAACTGGCAACCCCTCTCCAAACTTCCACGTCACGCCAACGGGAGAACTTTGGGCCCCGACAGATTTAACATGCATCAACCCCGGCGAGTACTTAGCGGCCAAGGATCGAACTCGTGACTGAAAGAAAACAGCCAGTCACGAATCCGAAACCATGCAAACTAGGCTACCGCGGCCGACAACATAAGTGACAGGAATGGCACTTGAGCTGACACTCCACTTTCCAAACTTCCACACCACTCCTCGGAAAGGATTTGGAGACTGGTTTAACCAATTAACTATTTGTCCGAACACTATTCGGTTGCTGGGATATTAGTTTTTAGTTTAGTTTAGTTTTTATTAACGTCGCACTAGAAGCAACACGAGAGCTATTGGTAACGGACCGCGTTATTTTGAACCACGGTCAAGTGACGAGGACGACACCTGAGCTGGCACCACCTTCTCCTAACATCCACACCACGCCAACGGGAGGACTTTGGGCTCCGAACAGATTTAATGTGCATCAGCCCCGGCTACACGGCGGGTCTTTGGCGGCCAAGGATCGAACCCGCGAATGAACGAAAACTGTCGGTCACGAATTCGAAGCCATTACCACTAGGCTACCGCGGCCACCGGTTGCTGGGATAGGGAACTTCCCGATTTTCGCATGTACCGCTCGGGCAGCTTCTATTTTTACGCTTTATACTGATTTACCCAGTATTTTTTTTTATTACCAGTGTTTTTAATATGTTTTAGGGAACATATTAATAATTGGATTGCAAAACAAATCTGTAATGTTTTTAATTCAGGTTTTACCGCTTTTCGCTCATATGGGAAAAGGATAAATTTCACATACAATTGTTCATTACATCCCGTGTTGCAAATACCATTTCTTTTCAATTTTGCGCTAAAATAAAAACGAAGCAATTTTTAGAAGTGATTTTTGTGAGACGAAAAGCAAATACAAAGCACTGTGAATGCAGTGCTTTGCTTGTTAAAAACTTTAACCAAAAAAAGATTGAATTTTAAAAAGAAATAAAAGTTTAAGTATTCAAAAAATGAAAGCGTTTTTGTGACATTCCTTTCTGTAAAGCGTTTTTTCCCGAGTTTGTTTGCGAAAAAACCCGACATAAAAGAGAAAATATGCGACTTTTTCGCTATAATTAAAACTCTCATAAATTAATAAATTTAATACTTGTGTCAGTTTTGACAACTGATTTGAATACACAATTGTGCATGAAAAATGCTTATTTTTGGACACAATATGGCTAAAAAAAAGAAGAATTTTTTTAGTTTTTAAAGTGAATCAGCATCGTCTTTATTGGCTTAGGTTTATTAGAAAAGAACTTCAATCATAGATTTGATATTTACTGACTATTTCACTGTGAAATAATTAATATATTAAATTGTTTATTGCTATTTTTAATATCTATTTATCAAAAAAATTGTCAGTGTGTTTTGGGCATAAATCACAAACTTTTATGAAACTTTTACAGAATATGGAAAGTTTTAGCATGGGCAAAGAAAGCTGCGCGTGCGCATTACGTGATGAAACCTAAAACTACAAGAGTCTGTTAATTGGGAAGAACGGACGAGTCTAATTTGAGACCAGGTGAGATAAGCTGTGACGCCATAATTACGGGATTTATTACTGCAGAATGAATATAACAACAATAATTTGAACTCTCCCGGGGAATATTTCTATTTACTAAGTTCAACCCACCAATAATAATCTAACAGACTCTTACCACTAATCCTTCCTCGACTGCAACTAAGACTCTGGATCAACTGTTGAAAACAGTAGTAAATAAACCTCTTGCAACAATCTTTAATCTAACCACATATTTCAACATCTCTTTCCACTTCTCCTTCCGCTTATCTATAACTTCAGCTTCACTTCAGCCTCTCTATCGAGACTTTCAGTCGGAGTTTATATATTTCTTAACTCTCCCGCTTCACTTCATTTCTACCTGCTTTACATAATCACGTTTCATTTCTGGTTGGGCAAAGGTTGTTTAGCGAAAGCAATCAATCTCAATTAAAAGTCCCCAAGGTTACTGAAGAGAAACCGCGAATTGTTCAATGTCACAAAGCTATTGCTATAATTCAGGTTATATATAGGTTGGATGGCTGTTGGAGCACATAGGTCTTTCGATCTTTAATCTCCAGTCGAAATACTATAAATTGCTTTTTTTTCGGCCAGTTAATTGCCAAGGACCTTATAACATTAGTTTAAAATTTAATAAAACATTGTCTCTTAAAAAGATTTAAAAGTTAAAAACATTGAATTTAGAAAAAAAATACTTAAGAATTTAAGAGAAAACAGAAAAGAATTGATATTGGTTGGAAACGGTTTTGTGTCAGAAGAGAAATGTATCTGACTAGTTAGAGTTATCTCCTAAAGGAGCAATGCTTATAGTAGTTAAACTGAGAAATGATTGAATTTGGAATAGAAAAGGCGGTAGTGTTAAGACAAAAACATTAATAATTAAGATAAATAAATTTCAAAGTAAAACATTTCTTGTTCTATTAATACAATTATCTAAAGTATGTTCAATTCTTTGGAGGGCCGTGTTGTCGATGGTTTCAAGTATTGCGAAAAATTGTATGTAGATGTTTAAATTCTTTAATGGTGGAAATTTTAATGAAATTCTGACTGTCTTCATTTCGCATAAGCCAAAGAGCATTTATTAACGGTCGGAGCATCATATTTTCTGTTCTTACCAAAGAATTGGCATGCGTTTTCGTTTGACCCCACAACGAACTAACATAAGTGAGGTCCGAGAATCGGAGAACGGATAAGCATCTTATTCTTGGTGCTCATTTCTGAGTTTCGAGAGATTTGGGAGTTCAGGCTAGTTCTTCCTAGTTTTCAGGGTTTTCAAATTAGGGAAAAATCCCTACAAAACAAAAATCCCTTGATAACTGAAAAGAAAACATAACTCGTAAAAGAAATATATCGTTCACCGGTAAAGTATTCCATACAATGATTTTAAAGAATTAAAACTTTTAAAAAGCTATGGACTTTAAAGGAATTTATGAATTTGCAATATTAAGAAAGTAATTTTTGTTGAAAATGAATAATGTAGGTAATGATCAAAATAATGAGACAATTTTTACCTGTCGGAATATTCGGAACGCTGAGAAAAAGCCACAGAAAGAAAGCCTGTATGGAATAATTTGAAGTTTAGTTAATGTATTTTTCTTAATTAGAACTGTATGCATGATGAATTAAATAATAAAAGTACTCGTACATTATATTTAAGTAATGTCTTAATACAGCTCAATTATGAATTTTTAATTAAATGACACTGCAAAAAATTATTTCATTACATTTATTTATGTGTTTTCTGTTTCCTAAGAAATTTTAACAGCATTCTTATTTATGCATCGAGTCAACAGCATTTCTGTTAGTGTTTGTAAAAAAAGGTTTGTATATTTGGTTATGTAAATGCAAAGAATTTTATGCAAACTTTGAAATTAATAATCGAAAATCTATTCTAATCTGTACACACGTTTCCTTAGCTACAGGTTTTAGACGATAGAAATATATTTTTTACATTTAAAAAAGTAATAAAATTTTTTAAATGGTCATAGGTGAGAGAAAATGAGAGAGAAAGTAAAGCTTTTTGGCGCAAAAGCCAGATATGGCTATGCTGCACCAAACAAGATTTAACTGTGGTCTAGAAGTGAAGAAATTGAAGAAAAGACACAAACTGGTTGACAAGAAAGAGGGTCTAAAATAGAGAAGGATCACTAGGGTATCCCGGGGGCGCATCACCCCTTGAAATGGGCTTAGGTATGTATAATATGTTATAGAAATATGAGATAAAATTTCTATGAAGTTAGATTCTGAAAAAGGAAGTAAAATTTTAAGTTCTTGGTTTTATGTGTTCCTAATGTGACAGTAACTTCGTAAACATTCCGATTGTGAATATAGGGGAAAAATTTATATAGATTGAAAAATGAATAATAAAGATCTTTAACAAAAATAACGTATGAACATTATGCAACAAAAAATAATATAAGCAATTTTTTGGATGTTGCATTCCACCAGTTTGTATTAAAAATGATTTCATTTCTTCTAAATCCTGAAACTTTTGGGCATAATTGCTATAATCGTCAAGTGTTATTTTTATCTTGTTTCTAAAGGGATGACAACTATCAACATTACATGTACAGACAAAACTCAAACTAATATTCAAAAAATGTGGAATATATTTTTCTTAGTTATATAAATGGGGAGCAATTATTTTACCTTGCTTTGATTCCTAAATTTTTTTAACCTGACACATTTTTTGATATCATGTGTATATGAATACGTACTAATCAATGCATATATATTAGAGAATAAAAAGTTATTTAATTTTTTTTTCAAAATATTACAATGTTTTATAATTACAACTTTTACAAATCTTAGTAATGTCAAACAATTTTTAAAAAAAATTGCTTGAGTCAGAAGAAGGTGACGAAATTATTTTAATGTTGTTCACAACAGTCATTATTTATAAAAATTTTCCACTCAAAAACAATCTGTCAACACCAATCCCTTTTCAAACACCGTGGAGAAAAATAAGTTTTAATTTCAGAGAAATAAATAAAATACGTTAAATATTGTATATTCACTCTTATATATATTATTATTCAGGTGAAGAAAATTATTTTGAAAGAAGAATCATTCTCGTATTGAAATGGTGAGAATGTTTAGAAAGTGTGTTGCCAACTATTTTGTCAATATCGTCATTTGAACGAGGTTTCAACTTACGAGTTCCAAGTAGCCATTCTGTTGCTTCTAATTTGGATGCATTTGATTCCAATAAATAATCAAATGCATCCGTTTGAAGTGAGATTTCTTGCCCTTCTACAGCCTTAATGTGCATCAGCCCTATTACACAATAATATTTAGTTGCAGAATCAGTCATCCAACGGTAACGATTCTATTGCTCGATTGCTGCTATGTCTTGGATTGATTTTTTACTAACATCGTACTGAGCAGCAACACTAGGGCTATCGATGACATACTTTTGAGCTTTGGTCAAGTGAAGAGGTTGGCACCTGAATTCGTACCGCTCTCTCTTAAATTCTAAACTATGTGCATCAGACCCTCTACACGGCAGTCTTTTGTGGCACCTAGGCACGAACCCACAAACTGACGAAAACAACCACCGGCCTCCATTTCATGATCATGACCATTAGGTTACCGATACCATTTGAAAGAATACAGTTTGGACTTTTCATATTTGGTTTAATGTTAAATAACTGATAGCTTCAAAAGGTGAACAACAGAAATGGCAAGGAAAATATTTTGCAAGCTGATGAAACGTTCCTTTAATCTTTTACTTAAGACGATAATTAAAAACATAAGTGAAATGTCTATTAAAATCCAGTTTGCCTGTGATCCATCATTCTATATAGTCAACCAACGTTATATTTTCATGCATTAGACGTAAATAATCCTTGAAATCTATAAATTCATTTAGATTTGAAATTTCATTAAATTAATATTATTACCGCAAGCATTTTTATAAATTTTTAAATTTGAGATTGAGTTATTTTTTGGGGGGGAAGTAAATTGCAGAAATGCAATTCACGAATGCTGTAAAAACTGTCCTGAATTCCAAACAAACCTCTGTCTGATTTGGAATTACTAGCAATTTTTTCAATAAAAAACTTTATTTCTTTGAGGCATTCTTCACAGAAAATCGATGTAGTTGTCATTCAAGCTCACAAAAAAGGAATTTTTTCCATCTAAAATTTTTTTTTTTCTATTTGGTGTCTTAAACTTTATTTTTTCTAATCCTTGAGGCGAGAATCGATTTCATGATTAGTTAAGAGATATTCATTTTTTGCGTGTTAAAAATCCCAAATCATTCTGAATAAATCCTTACGAAAATAAAGTGGTTCTAAACATTTTTAAACAAGATTTATTTTCTTTCAGAAGAGTTGCAAACAATGATTCTATTCTGTTGATTGCTTGTTTTGATCACCTTTCATAGAATCAACAGGAATAATTAGGTAAAATATTTCGTTTCTTTAACTACAGTTTAGTTTAGTTTAGTTTTTATTAACGTCACACTAGAAAGAATACGATGTTCTTTAAGTACAATCAAGTCACCAAGGAAGAAACTTTGAACCACAATCAAGTAATGAGGAAGACACTTCAGCTGGCACTTAACATCAATGAGAAATCTTTAAGCCCCAACAAAGTAAACATGCATCAAACCCGCTATATGACGTTATTATAGTAGAATCATGAGTCAAATCCTTGATTCGACAGAAATTACAGCAATAATTCGATCACATTATGAATCTTTCTCAAGTGAAGAGGAAGACACTTGAGCTGGCACTTCCTTCTCCAAACTTGCACATCACGGCACGGTAGGTCTAGGAACCTCGAACAGATTAAATGCGCATCAGCCTGGCTACGCAGCGCGTCTTTAGTGGCATCAGGACTCGAGCCCCGACGAAAACCACCGGCCGAAAGTCCGCGATTATGACCATTAGGCTACCGCAGCCATACCGTTTGTAGGCATTTATAATTTAAAAGTGAGGGGCTTTTATATGTAAATTAAATCACCATTTAAATATAGTTATTTTCCAGGTTTCTGCTGTTGCCTGATGGTGGAAGGTCGGTTAAGGGCGTTTCTGTATATAAATGTCATTCCATTTCAGCCGAATTTGGTTGACTTTGGCGACGGGGCGTGGCTGGAAATTTCCATCCTTGGATCTGCAGACAAATATTTTGCGCGATTCATAACAGAGCCAGAAATGAATTATCTGCCGTGCCAGTTATAAGACGATTTTACTTCTGTCACTTTTAGTTGCGATTAGCGAGAGAAAGGTGCCGCATATATCCCTTTTTTCAGCGGTGGTTAGTTGAGGTTGTTAAGGGAGAAGATTAGAATTCTGTATCTTCAGATCCTATTGAACCATATTCTGCGAGTTGCTTTTGTTCCTTTAACAACCAAGCCAAAAAAGTTCTATACTGGCACAATTATTAGACGATTTCGCTCCTGAGGGTCACCGCCATTTATTCTTTATTTTAGGATAGTATTACGTGGGGAGAGATTGGTACCATCTGTCCAGGTGTACTAACTTCCTCACGTGGACAAATGACACTGAACTACTTATGTGGTATGGCGCCCTCAAGTGATTAAAAAACGTGTGTCAAATGAAAAAGTTCCTATGTGAAAGACTGACACGTTTAAATCTTGCTCTATAGATTATTCAGAATATCAACAATATCTTCGACAGTGAAATTCGTTTCGCCATTCAATTTACGAATACAAGAGATATGCGATCAAGCGAAATCCATAAGCCAATATGCAAATGTGCGGTGATACGGTTTTTAGGGATTTAATCATGAGAAGACATGTTTGATTGCTCAATACAAGAAAAACAAACGTTTGCACGATGAAGTGAGAATTCTCTAGTTTGGAAACAAGTAAATCTTTTTGCAATATAGTCCTGATCTACGACTAAGTGACTTTTACCTATTCTTGAAAGGCCATTGGAGGTGATGAGGAAGCGACAGTGTCTTAACATCCTGGATAATTTTTCAGATGGGAACAGCCTATTCTTCTGGCAAGAAAAACCTTGTACCTCGATTTGAAAAAATGACTTAATACGCTGAGTAGCTGCGTAGAATATTTGCAAATCGTCATTAAATATGAATCTTTGTCCACATACGTCTCCTTTTTATTTACAGTTATGGTATTTACTTTCAGAATTATTCCTCGTATAATGCGTAATCTTGTATTATTTAGTCTTTGCGCTACATTGTTCGTGTGGAGAACACAAATACGAAAATGAAGTTTGGGTAAGAATTCTTCGAACATCCGAGTTTCTTTTCTAGTTATAATTTGTTTATAAATTAAGAGCAAAAATTTTTCTTTCTGATCCCAATATTTGTTGCGACATTTGCTTAGTACTTTTGGAATACAAAACTTAATATTTGAACATATGAAAACAATATATATATTATAAATAACTTCAAAGAGTTTTAAAACTGAATTTATTAGATTTTTATCAAAGTAATATCGATCAATTGATAAAATACTTAAAATTTTATTTCAGTTTAAATAATTTTGAAACGAACAGAATTTTTTGAAACAAATGTATGCATCATTTATAAACAATGAAACAAATCAAACTTTTCGGTTAGGTGGAGATGTTACGTTTTAAATTTTTGAAAATGTAGTTTCTTTAAGACCCCAAATATAAGGACATATTTTGAAATTTTGTCCAGCTGTGCTGAAAGAATAATTCATCTCATTCATTGAAAAATATGTAAAAAAAAATAGTAGAAAAACTTATTGTTTTTATGAGAAATCACGAACTTCTCGTTGTAACTTGAGATATGAGGAATTGCTTTGAAAAACACAATAATTAGTATTTTAATAATTAGTAAATGAAAAATTCATAAAAACACAACATATCGTGCATGACCATTTTCACTAAAGACGGTGAAAAAAAAAATCATAAAATAGACCATCTGATGGCCATTAAATCGCAAATGCAGTTTTTATTTATTGAATTAATGTGTTCTCTCAGAAATCCAGCAGATATCGGATCGGAGCAACACGCAATTACTAGAAAATCAATAATAAAGTATTTAAACAGCAAAAGTTGTATATTATTGTATAAAATATAATACTGTACTCACAAATCAAGAATCAAACCCATGAGCCTGAAACTACGAAGAATATACCATCAGTATTATGATAGCCTTCATTGTTTCACATTGAAATACATGGCATACAATTTTCTCTTCTATAATATTCCTGAGTAAAAACGCCGTATTACTGGCAGGACCAAAAAGATAGAGTGCCCAATTACAAAAAATATATGTTACTTAGGAAGTCAAAACATGAGACACAAGATTAAAGATGTTAATTAATGTTAATGCATTTTTTTACTACTTTATACTTAAGAAAAATATCAATATCAGTCTTTTTTTCTGAACAACAATGACAGACAAAAAATGTAGATTTTAAGAAGAGAATGATATAAAATAAACAAAAGTTTCAACCGTTTCTTGTGGATCGTTAGTTAATTAAGGATTATGTATTTTCATTTTCCGGATAAAAATACCAAAGAGAAAAGGACAATGCAATTGAGTTTTTGCCATTTTTGAAGTAATTACTTGTAAATAGCTCTGTTTGATAACCGAATTTCAATAAGTAATACATAATGAAAAACAATAAAATAAAAATGAAGTAAAATGTAATGAATAAAATAAATTAAAAAAAATATTTAAAATTCATTAATAAACATTTTTTTTAGAAAAAATCATTAAATCGAATTATACCTATAAAATAAATAAGAGAATTGGTGTGTTACTTAAAAATCTACGATTCACGGTATAACCAAAGAAAATTTGTTATTTCTGTATTTCAAAAACTGTAACGTTTTATATAATAAGAATCAAGAGCAAGATTATAATATTAAATCGTACCGTATAATGTTATACTCTTACTAAAAGATATGAAAGTAACACATTTCTACATAGTTAAAATTAATTTATAAAGCTATAAAGACAAATATCAATTTAGTGTTCTAATTAAAAATTACTATATAATGCTTTATTCCTAAATATTTTTCAAAGAGAATTATATTTATGATTGTAGTCAGTATGGATAATTTTATTAATGTTGATTTGGAATAAATTCATATTTTACTGATTTTTTAAGAAATAAAAATTCATTTTAACCGTACTATTTTCACAACCAATATTCCACATTTTTTGTATAACCTTTCCCCATTAAATTTTGTTTTTCGATTAAGACTATTTTTAAAAATTTCGTTAACAATACGATCATCCTTGAAATGTCAAAAACTATTAACCTGATCAAGTTTTCTAAACTAATTAAACACCAGACTTATAAAAAAAAGGTAATTTCATTATAACGAACATATCCACGAAAACACATCGTTCAGAAATGTAATTTCCCACGCTTAATTAAGATTATATAACCAGTTTAAAGAAAAAGTATTGTTGAAGTGATTATGTCTGGTATTTAATGAGCATTTTCTGATTCCTTTCGTTCACTCATTATTATTCTACGTGACTAGTGAGCAGGTAACTAATCTCTGACTAATAAAAATCTTTTCGTTTAGAAGATCATAAGCACATTTAGCCGCATAACATTGTATTTTTGTGTCCAACAAGCAGAACAAGAGAGGGGCGTTCTTAACTCATTTAGAACGATACAATTATTGCTTATGTGAACATTTATTTTACGCTGAAACTGGGCAATTCAACCATTATACCTTGCTTTCTAGGAAACAAACAAGAAACAAAGCAATGTTTACCGAAAAACAAGAACGCTTTTCTGAGGTTAGGCCTAACCATTCTAGAAACTATTTGTGTGATTATCGAGATACTTTTCCGAGGCTGATTTCTAATTATTGCGTATTTAAATTTTTTTCTCACGCGAGGGAGCGAGAGACAGTTAAGGTGATGGAACTAAAGTCCAATAAGACCAAGCTGCTCTTAACTATTGTTTAGAATAACAAAAAATAAAAAAATTAAAAATTAAAAATTAAAAACCACTTTAAGATTGAGTGAGTGAATGTAAAGTTTATTGGCGCAAGAGCCAGATATGGCTATTCTGCGCCAAACAAGATTAAACTGTGGTCTAGACGTGAAGTTGAAAAAAAGAAAAAGTGGTTGACAAGGATGGTCGAAAACAGAGAAGGATCACTAGGGTATCCCGGGAGTGCGTCACCCGTGTTTACCAAAGTAAGTAAACCCCATGGGAAACCTCTTTAAGATAGACAAAATACAGTTTAAAATGTCAGGAATTCAATCTTATATACAATGAAGCTCATTTTAAATAAAAATGCAAACAAGTTGCTAGGAGGGATCGTCCCCCCTTTTCAGACAAAATTAAGGTATCCATACAACTTCGGAGAAAATTGAGAATTGTAAGCAGATGCTGAAATATAACTTAAAACTATAAAATGCACATTTAATACTCTGCTTTAAGTTGAAAGAAATTTTTAGATCGGAAAACACAGTGAAAATAGTAGATAATTTGATTATCAGAATAACGCTAATAACTCAAACATAAACAAAAATATCTGTATTCTGTAAATTTCTCTTTTTCATCATAACACGTTTTAAAATCGGTACAATTTCCATGATGAAAATTATATTAATACATTTCTTATTGTGTTTAGAGTAACGAACAATGAAAAATCACAAAAAAAGTTATTCCAATACATACATCTTTTATTAAAAACATATCAATTTTATAATCAGGAAAGCAGAGAGAGCAGGGGTAAAGAAGGTTCTTGCAATATTAAAACTAATTTTGTTCATAATTGTTTCTTATATCAACGTTGCCATACGTAAATAAGTCAAAAAACCTCATATTGAGAAAAATCAAAAACATTCAAATGCAATATTTATCAATAAACATTTCAAAACATATCTAAACTACCCCTGATTTATAAATAATATCCTATTTGTTATTTAAAACATTAATATTTTTCAGTCTTTGTGCTCTTCGTATTTTAAAACTGCTTTATATTCGGTGTTAAATGACGTCGTTTCCCCCTCTCTGCTTTTCCCAGTGTTAGTCTTCCGTGACATGAAAAGGGGGAGAAGATTAAAGTCGTTACTCGCATTTATCCGATTCAGTGGGCCGCTTTCATACGGTGGGTGAGACAATCATCCACGAGTTGTCACATCCATGCACGGGCTGCGGAATATCTCTATCAAAAATAAACGTTCTAGCCGCAGACTTTTCATGCCTAACAAGTTCCCTGCATGGAGGTGTTACCCAACGAGCGCAACGACGAACCCTCTGAAAACAAACACCCGAGGGAAAAAAATTCTGAAAAGCATTATTCAGGGAAATTACCAAGAACGTAATAAAAGAGTGAGTGAATGTAAAGTTTATTGGCGCAAGAGCCAGATATGGCTATGCTGCGCCAAACGAGATTAAACTGTGGTCTAGACGTGAAGTTGAAAAAAAGGTAAAAATGGTTGCCAAGGAGGGTCGAAAATAGAGAAGGATCGCTAGGGTATCCCGGGAGTGTGTCACCCGTGTTTACTAATGACAGTAAACCCCATGGGGAAGAAAAAGATCACTAAGGTGCCTTGGGGTCATGATGCCCGTACTTACCTGAAGAAGGCAAGTCCCTGAGGTCCCCTGATATAATCCCCAGGGGTAGGGTGCCCGGCTATACCCCCAGACGCTGGGTACCCATTTTAGTCGCCTTTTACGACATGCATGAGCTACAGTGAGACTATTCTGTCATCCCCGGTAACCACACGGGTCACGTAATAAGAGAGAACGAACTAGACCGAACTTCATTTAGAACGATAGAGGAGAAACTGTTCCGAATTCTAACCAAAAATATTTACTTTTTATTTTTAACATGTATTTTAAGTCTTATAATATAAGACTAATTACTGGAAGATAATTTGCTACAGCAGATTCTTATAATTTGACCAAATATTCTGACATTGGCAAAATATTTGACAGTGTCACCAATTACATTAAATCTAATAATTATTAACGCTAATTTACGACCACAATTTCTCTTATTTAATCTTATTATTGAGTATTAGGAAAGCGAATTAGAATAGAATACGAAGCGAAATGTTTAATATATTTCATGTGCACCTTTATTAATTTATTCCTTTTACTAATTAGTTTAGTTTTTATTAACATCTTACTAGAAGTAACACGAGGGCTATTGGTGACGGACCTCGTAATTTTGAACCACGGTCAAGTAACGAGGATAGCTGGCACCCCCCTCATTTGAACGCGTTTATATAAATATATAATGTTTGCAAATACAGCAAACCAAAACAGAATAAAATTTAAATATTTTTTGAGTGTTTTTTATAAACAAGAGCATAATATCTTATGCAGAGCATATTAAATCATTAGAAGCGGATTTTTTGAAATCTTTTCTATAAAACTACTAAATTCTTTTGTATAAAATTCACAACAAATTTTACGATATTCTATTCCTTTTTACCTGCATTTACTTATGTTCTCTTAATTGTTTTAAATAAGTAAGTGTTTAAAAACATTTATTTTTAGGATTTTCAGATACTTTATTTCCATTATCTGCTGATAAAAAATTAGAAAACATCAGACTTATTAATTTCATACAAAACAATTCTTTTTCTGAAATTCAAAAGATTTGATTTTCCTGAAATTTGAAAAGTAATCGTATATAGCATTGAATTCATTGCACTACGTTTGAGTTTTGGGCTCCAGGACTCTAAAGAAAAAGTGATAATATGGGATAGCATTTTATAATGGGAGTGAAAGAAAGTGATGTTTAAAGTGATGTGGAAGAGCCAGATATGGCTATGTTGCGCCAAAAAAGGTGTATCTGTGTTCGGACATTTATATAAATGAAAATATAAAATCTGGTTGTCCTGAAGGAGCATCAAAAATAGAAAAGGATGTCTAGATTATCCCCAGGGCACGTCATATTTGTTTACCAATTTGATTAACCCCCCGTGGGAAACGAAAACGATCACTAAGAGATTTCGGATAAGTGAAGCTCGTCTGAAGAAGTTGAGAAAATAATATTTGACACATTAAGACTCTCTCGACAGCATTTTTTTTTTCTATTTAGTGGTGCTTTCAACTAAGCTTGTTTATGTGTTTTTTACATTTAGTTTATACCGCTGCAATAATTTTTTATTTAAATGCTAATTTTTTAAATATTTATTTCTTCCAAATTTTTTTAATTATTTATAAGAACTTTTTATCATATTGAGGACGCAATCCCCCCCCATTCTATTGAACATTTTTCTTTTACGTGTAGAGAAATAATTTACATTTTTATATCCAAAGATCAGGTACTCCAATATATTGGACAGTCCAGTATTGTCATGTACTTGGCAAAACTTGAAATTATTTGGTAGGAGTGAGTGTGAGTGAATGAATGAATGAATGTAAATGTTATTGACACAAGAGCCAGATATGACTATGCTGTGCCAAACAAGATTGAACTGTGGTCTAGACTTGAAAAAGTTGAAAAAAGACCAAAATTGGGTGATAAGAAGGGTGATCGAAAATAGAGAAAGATCGCTTGGGTAACCCGTGGGGGAGTGCATCATTCGTGTTTACCAAAGACACTAAACCCATGGTAAAGAAAAACATCACTGGGATGCTTCGGGGTCATGATGCCTTTAGTTACCTGAAGAAGGCAAACCCCTGAAGTCTCCTCACATAATTCCCAGGAGCAGGGTGCACGGCTATACGCCCAGACGCTGGGTACCCATTATAGTCGCCTGTTACGACATGCAAGAACTACAGTGGGGCTATTCTGTCTTATCTGGTTGCCACACGGGTCATTATTTGGCAGGATCCTTGTCCCACAAGTATTTAAAAACGGCGGACAAGAAGAAAGCAACAGCTGAAGATATGTCAGCAGTTTAAATTCAGTTTTATTATACTTTAACGTATTTTTTGGAATTAAAATAGCTATTATATAATATTAAATGCGTGAAGAGTGAAATTATGTTGTATATTTAAATCAGTAACATATGTTTTTACAAGACTCGATGTCCATTGTAATAGACTGGTTAAAAATACAATTTTTCTTAATTATTTATTTTTAAAAAATCGTATATACTGTTTTGTATTACCTTTTAGATGATTTATCTCACCTTTGGGAAAAATTGCTGAAAGAATATGATCTTGGGCCTCAAGGGTTAAAATAATTTGAGACGAGAAGTAATGGTATGAAACTTATTCTCTATGTTTACAAATAAATTAATTTCTGCAGAATAGCGGATACAAGTTATCACAAAATGATGAGAACAAATATTACTCTCAAAAGTGCATTTATAGCATGCTATTTTAAATTAAATAATACTCACTGCGTCATTTAAATTTATTCACAATTACTGTATAATTAACATTAAGTTATGCACCTCCTCCTATTAACAAGTTTAAACAACTCAAGCTCAAATATATTATCAACATTTTAATTAAGAATATTTTCTCCAGTTAATATATTTAATAAGATGCACTAAGATAGGGTTTATTAAGACCTGACATTGTTTCAAGAGCTTTATTGTAAGGCATTACCCAATTTGAACAAGTTTTCCTATTCTCTATGGTTTATTTTATACTCAGAATAGTCATCATAATATTTAGTATAGTAACGGTATTAATATTTTATGTCAGTTCAAAAATGAAGATACTCCTTGCGTAATTAGATGAAGCTGATTTTTTAATACAGCAAATAGTATTGAATTATTTTTTAAATTTGATTTTTTCACTGATAACACAAAATTGTAAAAAAATGGAATGGAGTAATTATTTTATCATGCATCAATTAAAAATTGAATCCGTACGAATTGAAACAGCATGTATGAAGTAAAACTCCAATCAGATAAATGAAAAGTAAAAACTGAAATTTTTTTGACTTAGCTCTGGTTATTGAGTCGCCTTTAGAAACATGGCAAGGACAACACTTTAGCCGGTACCCCACTCTCCGCACCATCCCAAAGTGAGGATATGGAACTTAAAGACAGATTTAACGTGCATCAGGCGAGGGTTTTAATGTTCCTAAGACCTATGCTGTCATCTAGTGTTCCAAGTCCTAGGTCACCACCACGATGCTCTTTCTTTTCCCGCTACATCGGGGATGTTTTTATACCCCGCGGAGGGGGAGGACAGTTGATTTTGAGCGACGGGGTTGATTCGAACCTTTTCATTGTGAGCCAGAAAGAACTCGCCCTGTCGTCTTTTGCAGTGCTCTTAGCATCTAGAACAAAAGAGATTCTCCTTCGGATTACTTATTAAAGTATTTTAACTTCTGTCATCGTTGTTGAATAGACCCATCGCAAAGGAATAAAATTCGTACAGAAATTATTACTTAAATATTGAATTTTCACCTCTTTTACTCACCAACCAGATGCTCATTTGAAAGGCTTTGGAACTCCAGGTATTAAATAATTGTCTACACAAATTCATGTTCTGCAATGATTTAAAATACTCCTGTCAGCATTTTCCAATGGCAGCATCGCTCTGACGCAAATGTTAAATGATCCTTCGATACCGCTTCACTTACAACTAGATCTGATAATCGCGCTTCCCTTATGATACGACTATCTTCCTTCCCTTAGAATTCAATTTGACTATTCTACTTCTCTAACGATTTGTGGTATGTTGTACATCGAAATAGAGTGGAGCACGGAAATTCTATGTAATCAAATATACTTTTCATATCTATGTTTTAAAATATAATGTATATTAATCATGACATAATAAAATATTCTACCAACTTAAAATAAATGTAAAAAAATAACATACGATAGATTGCAACTATCTTTTTCTGTCGTTGAAATTCAGTTACAAATAAGCACTATCCCCTTCATAGTGGCAGGATTACTCCTTAGTCTTATCATGTCTGTGCATCCTGCATCAAGCAACGCCACAGCTAACTGACGACGAAAAGCTCACTTTTGGACTAAAATAAAAAAGTGCGACATCCAAGGAAATACCTGTGAAAATCACGGTAACTACTTCAAAGTACTCTTTCTAGTCATCTGAGACAGCCAACAGAAAACCAGCTTCAGAATACATCCCTCAACTTCTCATCTCACCTCTAGAGAATCCATTCAATGGGCTGCGATTGTTTATTAACGTCGCATTGAGAAGCAACACGAGAGTTATTGGCCACGAACATCGTAATTTTGAACCTAGGTCAAGTGTGACGAAGACGACATCTAAGCTGGTAATTTTCTCTTCAGCTGATAATCCCTCTCTACGTCAACGGGATCATCCCTCTCAGCGGCCACCCTATACTTACGAAAGACAGCCAAACCACATGGAAGAAATCAAATTCATTCGTGCGTTTTAGGATCGAAAATATTACTTTAAATCACCATATTTATTTGAAAAGCCGCAGTAAAGAGGTTTGGATGACACCTGTGCTAGAATCTCACATCTCTAACTTCCCCAATACTCCATCGTGATAATTCTGAGCCCGATAGTGAAAATGGGCACCCCTCCCCCCCACTACACGACGGGCATTTTGGAGAAATTTAAGAAAAATTAAAATTACCTGAACATCTTTATTTTATTATAACTCTGTTATTTGATAAAGAATAACATTTAACATTAAATCTCATATTCATATTGAACAATTTCCACTAATTTATCAAAATAATACCCGTTAAATATAAATGTTCAAAAATGTTTCTTTGGAAATCAATTTTTGCTGAAATTCTAACAGGGATTCTCTCCTTTAGAATCTCCCTCTCTCCCTACACCTCTCTCCCTCTCCCTCCCCCTCTCCCTCACACACACAGAAAGAAAGAGAAATTCCATGAAGCAGTCATTCCATCTATAGACGCCAAATTTGGCTCCACACCTGAATGAATAAGCGCACCTGCACACATTCACTAATTAATCGTTTATATGGTTATAACTTTATTTAGTATTTATAAGTTATTAAGGATTTTCAGAATAAAAGGCAAATCTAGCTAAGCTGGTTTATAACCTAAAATCTAGCCAAGAAAAAAATTAAGATAAAAAAAATCATTGATTAGAAGGAGGGTTGATAATAGAGAAATATGGTTAGAAAATTCTAGGGAGGCGTTCCTCACCTTTACCAAAAATAGTAAATTACATAAGAGATACCAAGACTTCTGGTGTACATCGGGTCATGATACTTGTTGGAATTATCATGACCCGAAGCAAATTCCAGTAGCTCCATCTCCATAGTGATAGATCCTATGTATAGAAGTTGATCCAAATGGAAGTTAGCTGTAGCTATATAAAAAAGAGATTGTAGAAGTTGAAGTGAAGATATATATGAATGTATGCGAGGAATGAGATTTTTGTAGTAAAACAAAAGAAAGAATGCCGTTGCTTTCATATATATATATATTTTCATCGTTATTAATTTGCGTTGCGTTTAAATAAACTGTTTTTATAGAAAAACTTGCTGTCACTCCCTTCGGAACTGTACTTATCTAAAGAAAATAAGAGTTTTTATCACAGTAAATAGTATATTTTCATTAGAACTTATAATTTTCTGAAAATAATGTGAATCTATATTTCGAATGAGAGCTAAATCCAAATTATATATTTTTCAAAAACGCAAAGGCTTAAATGATTTTCTACTCATAACTTAAAATGACTATTGTTCTTACAAAATAATGACGAAATATGATTACTGCAAACGATACATTTAGACGAAGACAGAAGGAATCGAAAGATAAAAGCATATTTTACGAGGTAAAAAAAGCAAATTTCAAAATGAAATAAAGATTTAGGAAATGGTTAGTGCTATAAGTATTTGAATAAATGAATAAATTCATTTTTTTAATAATTGTTTTCTGCATTGAGCAAGCAAATTCTCTGGGAGCAAAATAATCGCCTTTCTATTTACGGATTTAAAAGCATATAAAACGAAGGAATTTTATTCCACTTTCAACATTTTGATAAAAAATCCTCTTACTTCTCAAAATTTAAAAATAAAAAGAACCCATTAAAAGAGTTCTTAGGCGAACAAAAAGAAATGATTTATTTTTATTTAAAATCAGTTTGCTGTTTACTTTTTGGTTATTTTTTACATTAATGTTAAGATCAAATGGTAAAGAAAACATTCTTAAATACCTTTCGGATTAAACATCAGCACCTGTAGAATATATATTGTCGAATACAATGTTCAAAAAACATTTTTAAAGAAAAAAAATTAATGAGCATTCAAGAGTTGAATACAGCTGAAAAGAAAGTTTTAACAATTGCGTATACAATGAAGATATCGTTCTCGAAACCTAGAAAATAAAATATAGTTTAAACGGAATTTTATGTACAAAAAAAAAAAAAAAAAAAAAAAAAGGAAAACTTCCAGTTGTTTCATGAATGTCGCACTGAGAAGCAACCAAAGGACTATTAGTGGCAAACCTTGTCATTTTGAGCCTCGAACAAGTGACGAGGACAACACCTGACTTGGCACACCAGTTTTTAAAACTCCCATCCATCCCCTCCCCCTCAAGCACGTTATGGGATATGATCATTATTAACGTCCTACTGAGGAGCAACACATGGGCTATTTGTGACAAACCTCATAATTTTGAACCGGTCAAGAGACGGGGACGACACCTGAGCTGGTATCTTTCTCTCCCCATCACGCCAAAGGGAGGACTTGGAACCTCGGCCTGATTCAACGTGTATCCGCCCCTTTACACGATAGGGTTATAATCCACGACACACAAAAACTATGCCAGTCGAGAGTCCGCAGCCACTCCAACGAGAGAACTTTGAGCATTGACAGATTTTACGTGCATCACTCTCGCTACTCTACTCTAGAACTAAAGTATTTTTAACCAATTCATTAATGTATCTCCGTAATTTTTACATAATAATTAATTTAAAAATATACTAAGCAGGGACAAAAATTATTCGGAATCGTTCAATTATGAGGCCGCCATGTCTTCCTCGCGACATTTCAACTATTTCTTCTTAATTTGGATTCCATCTGGGCATGCTTTGCGGCCAAGCGATTTCTAAATTACTGTTGATATCATTTTCTTCCTATTTCCTATCTATTTATACTTCATTCAAAGATTTTGAATAACATTAAAAGAGTGGAATATCTGGCTATATTCATTATTTTAACTATAAGTAAAAAAAAACCCAGAAATTAGTTTAATTTTTGACAATTATTCTGAGTTAGAGTCACGGAATTGTTCATATATAAATATCAAAAAACAGTTTAAGAGATTCGTTATATTAAATACTTATCGGATTTGGTAGTTTTCATATGTTTAATATACATTCAAATATTTTTGAATCATTAAGTTCCAATAATACAATCGGCAAAAGAAAGTTTTCTTATAATCAAACTTTTTTTTTTGAATTAATAGTAAGGTTTTAATTAAGATAAGATTCTGAATAAACATGTGATCATTTCTAAAATGAATATTGAGAAATAGATTTAGATCTAATGGATATTAAAGTGACCGTAGGAATATATGTTAGTCTTTTTATTAGATGCTGATTATACAGTGGGTCCAAAACTATCGAATCAACTGCCTAATTCCCTAACAAGCTCCACCTCCTTTATGAAGCCTTAATAAATCAATTTAGTGTTCAACTTTTAAAGTGAACTTTTTGTTTATCTAACATATATCTTCTTTAATCAAGCAAATTCAACATAAGGATGGAAACGTAGAAATTATTATTAACACTGTAATTAACGAGTGTTGTATTAATGCCACGGACAGAGACAAGTAATCGCTTTAACGTGATTGATTCATTTTGCTTCAAAGAGATCGTAATTAATACCCTGGAGCAAAGACAGATAATAACGTGTGTGAATATATTAAGGGGTAATTAGGATGCCAGCAGCTCATTAAAATCAAAATCGACAGTTGGAGACTGCAAGCCTCTTAATCGTCACAAACAAATATTCTTTATTACGTAGAGTGAATGATGATGCAGTTTAATGGCACAAGAGCCAGATGTGTCTATGTTACAACAAACTGTGGTCTTGGATGTTTGAATAAATGGAAAAAAGTTAATAATCCGGTTGACAAGAATGACAAGTGATACATATAACAGAATAATCACTGGGGGAACTCTTAGGGTACGTCACTCGAGATTTACCATAGACCATAAACCCCATGGAAAATGAAAAAAATCAATAGGGTGCCTAGAGAGAGTGATCTCCGCACCTATCTGAAGATGTTAAGCACTTAAGGGTATTTGTTAAAAAGGGATGAAAATAGAGTGAGTGACAGTGGAGTTTCATGGCGCAAGAGACAAAGAAGGCTATGGTGCACCAAACATTAATTACGGTGGAAGTTACTTACGGTTACAAAAGATACCGTGGAGGTTTTTCCCCCACCAAGTCAGACAGGTTTAAAACTGATGAATTAAAGAAAAGGCGACGAAGATGATGAAAGACCGTGGACAGTCTTTTAAAATGTGATGAACTATGTAAGATACATAACAAGAAGGTCATCCTCCCCAAACAAAAGGTGCTTATGTGTAAATAGAGTATGTAAAATGCGAAGGCGAGTCAATCTGACATCCGCTTTTTGCAATGGAAGAGGAAATAAAGAAATATTGGCAACTTGAAGCCAACCAGAAGTTAACAAGAAAAATATTCAAGAACTATTCAAAAATCGTCAATTTGATTTATTGATTGCTTAAAAATGTCTTACTTAGAAGCAAAACGAGGGCTTTTGGCGACGGACCTCGTCATTATGCACCACAGTCAAGTGACGTTGAGCACAGACAATGTTAAAGTGCCTTCAAATCCACTAAACGACGGATCTCAAACAGCATCAGCTAAGTTTAGTTTAGTTTTTATTAACGTCGCACTAGAAGCAACACGAGGGCTGTTGGCGATGGACCTCGTGATTTTGAATCTCGGTCAAGTGACGAGGACAACACCTGAGCTGGCACCCTCCTCTCCTAACATCCACACCACGCCAACGGGAGGATTTTGGGCCCCGAACAGATTTAAAGTGCATCAGCCCGGGCTACACGGCGGGTCTTTGGCGACCAAGGATCGAACCCGCGACTGAACGAAAACCGACAGCCACGACCTTGACCACTAGGCTACCGCGGCCCACAACATCAATGAAACCACGACTTGACTAAAACAATACTAAACACAAGCTCGCGATTATAACCAATCGGAAACCAGAGTAGCTCAATAATTGTCAGATAAACATAGATTAGGTCAATTAAAATAGACTACTACCGGTTGGTAATTAATTTTTAAATTAGAAGAGTATTGTACAAAAAGATACTTAATATATTCAGCATAAGAAAGCAAACAAAGATCATTTAGGGGGCGGTGAAGTAAGAAAATACTTTTTCTGTTGTCAGCCTTAAACTAATAACATTGTTTCCTTAAAAAAAACAAGGATACGAGTCCTGATGCCAATGAAGACTTGTCATGTGCCGGAGATGATACATATTACATGGGTTGGAGCTTCAACTTCTCAGGTTAGGGACGGCATGAAAGTTAGGAGCGTGGAGTACTAATTCAAGTGTGGTCCTTGTTACTAGATTTTGGTTCAAAATGGCAAGGTATGTCAACAATGTCTATTGCATTTCTATTAAGCGTGAAGTTAAGGAACTAATTGAAATTCTAAGATTTGCGTAGATTATAATCTTGTCATGGTATTCTTACTTGTTCAGACACCTTTAAATCAATGCAGAATCTAAGATGTAGTTAAAAAAAAAAGCACCTATTTTAGTAACAAATGGCGTTGCAGATGCAAGTTGTTATCATGGCGTGCTGTCATCTGATAAACGGCGTCGAAACAAATTTTTCATCGATACTTGGGGTAGTTTTGATCCTGCACACATTTTCTGCCGAATAGAAATTAAGATTGCTGCAAATGACACTTGTCATTTTCAGTGAGTCGTCACCGTCGATTCGACTTGTGATAAACATTTTACACCGGAATCCGAGCAGCAATAAAAAAGTAATGGGTTTCCTCAGGAAATAAGTTCCAGAAGTGTTTTTTAAGAAAATTAAAAAAATATATTAGTAAAATAATGGAAACATAAAACAAAAATAAAAAAATAAAATAGAAAACAGTTTTTTTAAAAATATAAAAATAAAAAAAGGTAAAAATAAATAATAATATTAATAAAATAAATTAAAAACGCTGTAAAAGGGATTGCAACTTTACTTTGGGATACGAAGAGTCCATTTACTCGTGGAATTTCTTAGAAAACTGCTTAATGAGCAGTGTTACACGAGTTACCTCAATCGCATTTTCTTTCCCCTCAGTACTCAATTTTTCATACTTAACACGAGTATTTTCTGAACCCTCTTGTTCACTACAGCATATACAGTGGCTCTAGTATTTTTAAAAATTTTTAACGTAAAAATTTTAATGTAAATGTTTCCCGTTGCAGTGAAATAATTTTTGATTCAGAAAAGCTTGGAAACAATTAGAATTAGAAAAAGTGGATGCTCCTCAAATTTTTGACAAACATGAATAGGTACAAATCAATGAAAAGGTTCCAGATCTGATTGATTTCGAGTGATTCAGGAGTTTTGGAAAAAATTGGTAGTTAAATGATGAATGTTGGAAGACATTTTCAAGGACATCTACACAAAACCTCAATGTTCTATTAAAAAAAATAGAAAACACAATTAATTTACGATAAAAATCGAAGAAAAGATGGATGTACATCTATAACTCGTCAAATTCATCAACAACTTCAGAGTAAGATAAAATTTCCGAAGGAAAAGATCATGGTACATAAAAGTGAGTCAAATAATGTGAGAAAGAAACGCAACAGCACAAGAAATATTCAGTGTGTGAAGTTGGGAATATTGTCTGCATTTTCTGAACAGCACCTAACAATTTCCACACATATTTAGAAATACAAGCATTCTAATCAAGCATTCTAACGTGTTCCAGCATGCATTTCCCTTTAATTAATTTCCGGAGTATGTCACTCTGATGTTTGGTATGATAAATTCGCCGAATGAAAGAACCCTGACATATATAAATAAACCTTACTATGAGAGTGAATGACAGTGAAACATCATAGCGCAAGAGCCAGATGTTGATATTCTGCACCAAACTGACATGTAACTCTGCTCTAGACGTTTGAAAAATGGTGAGTGAACGAGTGGTAGAATAAATGGCGCAAGAGCCACAGGACAAGAAAGAGGGTGAAAAATAAATAGCTAGGCGATCCTTCTTTATCGTCATACACTTTTGCCAAAGACCGTAAACCTAATGGGGAAGAAAAAGTTAGCTAGGGAACCTCGGGGTCATGATATTCATACCTAACTGAAGAAGGCAAGCCCATTAGGTTTTTGAACGTTAAGAACCAATCCCCTGATATAATCCTCAGGGGCTGGTTGCCCGACTACATCCCCAGACATTGGATACCCATTTCAGTTACCTCTTACGACATGCATGGCCTACATTGGGTACAGATTTTTTTTAGTTTAGTTTTTATTCACGTCGCACTAGAAGCAAAATGAGGACTATTGGCGATAGACCTCGTAATTTTGAATCTCGGTCAAGTGACGAGGACGACACCTGAGCTGGCACCCCCCTCTCCTAACTTAAGCACCACACCAACGGGAGGACTTTGGGTCCCAACAGATGAAACGTGCATCAGTCCTGGCTACATGGCGGGTCTTTGGCGGCCAAGGACAGAGCCCGCGACTGAACGAAAACCGCCGGCCACGAATCCGAAACCATGACCACTAGGCTTACTGCGGCCGATCTACAATGGGACTATTTTTGAAAACCCGATAACCCGAAGCGAGTTTACCTTTCTATATAAAGAAGTGCAGCGAATAGGATTTTAGAGGGAAGGAATAGAGGATATAGAAATATTCATAAGCACACTACATTGGTGGGAACAACTGCAAAAAGTTATAATATGTATGTATAACTGACTTTAATTCTGCCTCTAAATGTCTACTTGAATTGGATCCAAGTGAAGTTTCCCAGATAAGAATTTTTATTTATACTATAAGGCTAAGGACGCGATTAGTTAACTTCTAAACTAATTTTAATTGAAATTCAAAAGGTGAATAAAGTGGTAAAAGATTTTTGGCTGATTATTATTGCGACACTATGTCTATTCATAACAACGATGTAAATTACGGTAATTACATTGAAATATTTCTATTAGGAGCAAAAAGGATTTGTGTAAAACCTGTGTGTACAGCATTCTTTTGATTTAGACATCACCAAACTAATTAGAATTATTGCAATTTTATATGCATAAAAAAGTTAGAGATGGAATTTACTTAACAAGGTATTAATATTTCAGAATTTTAGGCTGGAAGGAATAAAACAAGCATTTATATTCTGAAAAACGTAATGAGTATATTTTTTTAAAAAATAATTCCAGCTTGTAAAAATATTCATGTTTGTGTGACTGAAGAATGAATTAAAACTTACTTTTCGTTTTATTTAGTATTGGTTGATTATTAATGTCTAGCAGAGTGAGTGAGTGAATGTAAAGGTTATTGGCGCAAGAGCCAGATGTGGCTATGTTGAACCAAACAAGATTTAACTGTGATCTTGGCGTTAAATATTGACAGAAAATTCAAAAATTGGTTGACAAGAAGGAAGGTCGAAAATTCAGAAGGATCGCTAGGGTTTCCGGGGGTTGCTTCACCTGTGTTTACAAAAGACAGTAAACCGCCTTTTCGTCCAGATGTTTTCCTCGTCATTTTCATTATGTTCAAGTGATGAGACAGACAACTGAGAGGGCACCTCCATTCAATTTCCACAACACGCCATAGGTAGGACATAAAGTAGTAAAAGTCGCGCTACATGGCGGGTTTAAGTGGAAAAATTTAGAAATTTAAATCTGTAATAGAAGAATTACTTGCACCGTAACTATTGCGGACCTCACACCTTTGAAATACGAAAAATTGACGAGTACAACATTTAAGTTGGCATCTGCTCTCCTAACTTCCACACTTCGCCAAAGGAAGAACTTAAAGACTAGAATGGTTTAACGTATATCTTCCCCGTTACACGATGGATATTTAGTGATATCGGGGCTCGAGTCCACGAATCGATGAAAAAACGCCGGATATGAGTTAACGGTTATGACCACAAGATTACCACGACCACGTCATGTTATAGAAAGTAGTGAACTGTGTTATTTTCTGTTTAAAATGTTTTTTTTTTTTCTCAAATATTTATATTCATTACTTTAACACCGTAAAATATTGGATTATAGAAATGTTCCAACTTCATCTCGCTCTATTGGTGACGATAATATGCTTTGATCTTGTTACATACAGAACATCCTCATTTAAAACCAATGCCAACTTTCAAGAAAATAATTAATTTAATATATTCAAACTATTAAATTAAATATTAAAATTAAAGCAAGCGAATACAATTATACAATAAACAATATTTTGTTCAAATATTAAAATCAAAATAAACGATACATTATTAAACCTAAATATATATTTCACTAGATGTTCTTATTGTTGCGGTAAAATGAAAATAAATATTTATGTAATTCATCTATTGTAGCCGATTAAAACTTTTTTTTTTTTTTTGTAAATTTAATACTTAAGGAAACAAAGGAACAAATAACGTAGAAAAATTTATTTTGTACCAGGTTTTGTACTAAAATGTGATGTTTAAAGTGTAAATATGTTTTATTGGATCCACACCATCCCAGTTAGCGATTGCTTTATAATTAAAATTGGTAAAGAAAACCTAAAAATTGATAAAAATAAATATTTTCAAGCAGTTGCTCAAAAGAACTCACTAAGAACATGATACAGAATAAAATACAAAAATATTACATAAAAATTATATACATATTATACAGATTAATGGCGCATTTCATTCAAATAAAACATATATGAAATGAAGTAAACTGAAACAACTCAATGCTAAAAAAATAGGTAATTTCTTTCTTTTTACAATTTTATTAGTAAACATAAGATGAAGTATGTTAAAATGTAATTCTTTTACTTCATTTAACGCGGTTCTCTTAAGGAATGACGACAGAAATTAAAACACTTTTATAACTAGCCCGAGAGAGTATCCCTTTTGGTCTAGTTGATAAGAGTACAACAAAAAGCGACCGGACAACATTTTTCGGACCCAATGGCGGAGGGTTCGAACCGCTGCTGGGGTTTAGTCAACTGACCCTCTGCGCCACGGGATAGGAAATACATCTCCAAATGCAATTAAAAATGGCAAACGCCGAACATTTTTTGTTACGTCAGAAGCTTAATACATTATTCTTAAACTGTATTTTGTACTATTTCTATCAAGCAATTGTATGAAAAAATCCTTAAAAGTTAGATTTTCTAGTGGATGCTTTATGAAAGATGTCAATCAGAGTAGTTAGCTGCCGAAAGTTTGATATCTTGTTAGGGAAGTTCACACAAAACAGATGGATACTAATTTTCAATCTATATTTTCGTCTAGGGACAGAAAGTAATAAAGAGGACATATTGAGATAAGAAACTCAAAACGTTTCTTTCCATAGTTTATTTTTATTGGTCCTTCACAAAAAACGTATCCATGGTCACGTAATCAGATCAGTTCTGTTTGGTGAAAAGTTAATGAAATAGGATGACGTCTAAGTGGAAAATTGGAAACTTGTTGTATGCTCTAAGGTAATAGTTATGGACATTGTTAAGGCAATAGTCACGTGATCAAAAAGACTTAAAGGGAAAATATTCAAAAAGTGTTATTTCGGAGAGAAATGAAGTATTATCTGGGGAAATCCTTCATTTTCCAACTAGCATTAGTTCATAAACGACTCGCAAACATTCCTTTTATAAAAGTGGCTTCCAAAGGAAGTATAGTTCACCGTTCCCGTTTTTTAAAATACAAACATAAACAAAACACAAGGTTTAGGCTTCGGTGCTTAGGGGTTCATGTTAAATTGTTCGACTGCCACACTTTCTTAAAGATAAAAATACATTCTCAACTTAACTAAGAGTAATATAACAGCTGGTTAAAATTATTAGATACCGCAAAGGAAGAAACTTTAATTCTTTGAAGTCCTTACATCGAGTATATAGTTCATTTTTAGATGGAGCGATACTTCGGTTCTTTCGCCATTTCCCGAAACATCTCATTTTAAAGGTGGTTCAACAGAGCGCTTTTGTGTCCGACAATGCTATCTATGGATTCTTGCCCCTTCATATATATTACATAAGGATTTATTAAAAGCTTCCCAAGGGGCTATTGTTTTAGTTCGATCACTTTTGCAGTACAAGATCACTTTTCAATTTTTTATCGTTTGTTTCAATTTTTGATTACATGTAGCCGATATAATATTCAATTTAAGAATTTATCGTTTGCTTCAATTTTAATTATATGTAGTTGATGTATTACTCAATTTAATAATTTATCATTTCATATAATTTTATTACCAGAAAGGTTTACTACTATCCATTTCTCGGTAATTCATCGCTTAGTTTCTTATATACAATTGAATAATTTAATACTAATTATAAAAATGCACCATGTGTGGCAAAATGTGTTATTTGGAAAACTTCGCATAGAAATTTTTCATTTAATTATATGAGTTTTGTTCATACACTCACACGCGCGTGCGCGCACACACACAGTCTGACCCGTTTAACTCATAGCAATTGTGACCAATGGTTACTAAATAGTGTTTAGTTAGTTTAGTAGTTTTGTTAACGACGCACTAGAAGCAACACGAGAGCTATTGGCGACAGACCTCGTAATTCTGAACCTCGGTCAAGTGACGAGGACGACACCTGGGCTGGCATCCCCTCTCTTAACATCCACACCACGCCAATGGGAGAACTTTTAACCCCGACAGATTTAACGTGCATCAGCCCCAGCTACACGACGGGTCTTCAGTGGCCAAGGTTCGAACCCGCGACTCAACGAAAACCGCCAGCCACAAGTCCAAAATCATGACCAATAGACTATCGCAACCACTATTAAATAGTGAGTTAATTGAAAGTTATAATATTAATATAGAAAATTGAACTATGATATAAATTCCAATATGAATGTGTGAATTTTCAGCATTACGTTCACTATTTCGACGTCATTTTTAATGATTAGGTAAATCACTCACACACTGAAGAAATATATATATATCTTAAGATTTAACCAATAAAAGTTGTTGACCGCGAAAATTTGAAACTATTTTTTAAAAAACCAAATTGGATCATTATACTTTCCTATAAATAGTGATTCATATCCAAAACGATTAAATCCATAAACGATTAATATAAAGTATGAAAGGGGTCCACCCTCTTTCATCCCCGAAATTTCAATGGATGCGTCTCAAAGACAGGTTCTGGTTTCGCAAAAGATACCTACTCTACCCCTACGCTTCTTTTTCGCTTGTTTTTAGGTGTTCAAGTACCTTGACATATTAAAGACAATGTAGTTCACTATCTCTGAAAATAGAATATCTAAGATCTCTCTCTCTCTAGAATCTTTCTTAACTCAGTTATTTTTAGTTTATATTCTAATAATAATGTCCTAACTAATCAAAAATCACTCGTTCGAATTTGAACACTTTTATTTAATACAGATTCAACTCTAACAACTCTCTAATTGACACTTCAATTCAATTGATGAACTACTATGATTCGCTTCAATCCACACATGTATTAAATTGTCGTTATCTACCTCTCTTCTCTTTCCTTTAAATTCTATTTCATTTATATATCACTAACTCTAATTCACTACCCTTCTCATCTTCATCTAATTTATCTAATCACGTTTCATTTTGTTTGAGAAGAAATTGTAAATTTGTGCAATTCAATTTACCAAAATGTCTCCGAAGTTACTAGAGATAAAATTGCGAATGGATGAACGTCCCAAAAGAAAAATGATTTTTATACGTCTAAGTATTCAGTGATATCGTGCAGTGTATTCTGGATAATACACATTAATGTTTCTTACTTGAGATGACGAATTTGATTTTTGCGTAATTAATGCGTATTGAATTTCACTGAAGTTTGAATTTTCACGAGCGTCGTCACCATCTTTAAATGTAGTCCACTCTAAGAGAAACGCGAGAATCATTCTTCTGTGAAACACGTCCCGAAACGGAATGAAGAAAGGACGGTCGAGTCATCCTTCGATAGAACTGATATAAAGAAAAAGGGAGGAGGGGATGCTCATTTCTATGTCATTCGATGCACACTTCACTGTCCATAATCGAATCCTTGATAAGACATAACGCTATGGGCGTTTCTGAAAAGGAATTTACAAACACGCTAAGCGAACGCCGATTTTAATTGACTTAGTCGCTTGCAGAACGCTGATTGGATCTCATTAACAGCCACGTGAGAGGGGTGATGGGGATAGGATGTCTGTTGAAGCGTTGCCATTACTGCTTATGCGCATTTATTAAAGATTCCAGAGTTGAGTTAGGATGGGTGGTCGAATTAGGAGTAGTAGTACATATTTGCAAACAGGAGAGAGGGAGGAAGTATCATTTGGTGCGAAAGGCATAGGAAGATTAATAGTTTCACAATTCTGAAAGATTAGTTTGTGGATTCGGTATTGTGGCGGAATGGGAAAATTCGTTGATTAAGTGCGAGATAGGAAATGTATCGAATTTCTCAGAAGAGGGTACTAAATTAATTTCGTACGTAGATTTGAATTTATACTTTGTTATTCATTTCGGTAAGAATGGAATTTTTGCTATTTAAAATAGAGTTTCTATCATTCGTTTATTCTAAAATCTAATCTTTAACATTGAGAGCATTGAGGCGTACTTTTTTACATTTCTCTTTCTGCCACGACATGTCATGTTAGAATTTACATGTATTTATATTACATTAAAATTATGCATAAATATTTAAGTGGGTAGTTGAAATGTAGCTGTTTTTTGACGTCTGATGGTATTTTTAATGCACGTTTGTGTTATGTTTTGTTCTGCCATCTGTAAATTAGTTCCATAACTAAACTGACACCAAATATATTGATTAGTTTTGATTTGACTGCAAATGGATGCCAAATCAAAATAGGATAGATTTCTCGTTGAGTTGTCACCATCGACACACAGCATTTGGATTTCTTATTACGCACCGGAAATCAAGCACCATTCAAAACAATGAGCTTTTTCCCGTGAATCTGCTTCAAAGCAGGTGAAGATGGCGACAAATGTTTCGAATGCGAAGGGCGACGTACTCATGCACTTCTTGGAAAAAAGGAAAAACTTTCAATGGGCAATACCCAATTCCCATTTCTGACACGTGTACTTTTTGAACCACCCTAGTCTATTATCAGCCCTTCAGATGCATGCCTTATTTGAGTAGAAATAAGAATCATGATTCAAGGCATGGTTGGGCACAGCACAGCCAAATTGGGCTCCATAAACCTATTTTTCGTCACTCGTATATATATTATTAGTAGATATGTTAAGTATATGATATAACACAATACAATGTTTTAAAAAATTATTTGTGTCATCAGTCAGTATTGACTCATACAATCTAAAAGGAAATTATAGTATCAGCCAAAGGCTAAAAAATAATTTAATCCCAGTGAGTGAGTGAATGTAAAGTTTATTGGCGCAAGAGCCAGATATGGCTATGCTGCGCCAAACAAGATTAAACTGTGGTCTAGACGTGAAGTTGAAAAAAAGGTAAAAATGGTTGACAAGAAAGAGGGTCGAAAATAGAGAAGGATCGCTAGGGTATCCCGGGAGTGAATTTAATCCCAGAGCAAAATTATTAAAAAAAGTTTTGATAAAGAAATCAATCGTTATCAACTATTCTATTTTTGTCAAAACTCATAAAAACATACTAGTTTTTTTCATTTGCTCTAAAAAATTTCACGAAAAATAAGTGCGAGAGTACAATTGATAATTAATTTGATTCAAAATGTCTTTGTATAATTCAGTTAATTATTAAATATCGAAATAATTATCTATCATCTGCATGAAATCATGTGAAATAAGTATCAAAGAATATAAAATGACAAAAGTTTTATTAAGAACGACTTAAATTTTTTCTAAGAGAAAATTATAACAACATTTTTTTTTAGTTTTATACGAAGGACTCCAAATATTACGATCTGAAAATTTCGTTGCTTTGGCTAAGGCAATGTCAGTTTATAGAAAGTATTGACAACATCGAGTGAGTAATAGTAATTTAATGGCTCAACAGCCAGGATGCGGCTATGCTGCTCCAAACAAGTTAAAGCTGTGATTTTGGCGATTGGAAAAATAAGAAATGGGTGACAAAAAGGAGGGTCGAAAATAAAGAAGGGGATCCTTGTTTACCACAAACAACAAACCTCGTCGGAAAGGAAAAGAAACTAGCCTGTCTTGGGGTTATAATTCCCGTACCTACCTAAACAATGAAAGGCCCTGAGGGCTTATCTTCAACACACTTTGCGATTCTAAATTTCTGACAAACAGTATGCCAAGGAAACAGTATGGTCACAGTTGCCAACTCATGGTCCGCGTTGTTTCATTCAAATTGTGGATTTGAGTTCCGGTTCCATTAAAGACTCATTTAATCTGGATGATGCACATTAAATCTGCCGATCGCCAAAGTTCTCAAATTATGATAGTGTGGAAATTTAGAAAAGGGGAGTCCAGCACCTATGCCAACATCGTTACTCGATCAAGGCTTAAATTTACTAGGTCCGCCGCCAATAGCTCTCGAACTGCTTTTAATCGTGACGTTAAGAAATGAATCAACCGACATATGGTAAGAAATCTCCCAGAATGGACATCCTCTCTCTTAATTTCCACATCAAGACAGTATACTTCATAGCTCAAATAATTTTTAGTGGTTGATGTTTTGCTGCCATATGGAGTGAAAAGTCGGTTGAACTCGAATGTCGGTGGCGTTTGGACCCTAGACCAATGGATCCGATGGAAACTTATCCAATCGCTTTCTGCACATCTCTTTCGAACTAGACCAAGAGGAATTCCCTCTCGGGTAAATTATTACGGAGTTTAACATCTGTCATAGTTTTTGAAGAGAGTGGCATCAAGTTAAAGACATGGTATTCAGAATTTTACAATAGTCGTCTTGTTGGAACGACCACTCGATTACCGGGATTATCACCCCCCCCCTCAAAAAAGGAATACATAAATTTGGATGTAATATAACTTTTATTGGTGCATTGTGAGATATCTGAAAAGGAAATGTAGGAAGGAAACAAAAATAAAATCAAGGAAGGAAGCAAGTAATAACTATTCGAAAATGAGGACAGTCTAAAGTAAAGAAAAATCACTGTCGCCTCAATCGGATGCATCACTTGTGTTCACCACAGAATCGATCGAAGAGAGGAAACAAGACCAGGGATTCGTGAAAACATGAGTGGAAAGATTGGTTTGGTATTATTAATACCTAACTAGAAACAAAACGAGGGCTTTTACCGACGGACTTCGAAATTTTGAACCTCGATCAACTGACATGGACGACACCTGGTCTGACACCACCCACACCATACCAAAGGGAGGATTTTGAGATTTAACATGCACTAGCTCCGGTTAAACGGCGGTTTTTCAGTGGCAACAACGCTCGAACACACGATTCAACGAAAACCACTGGCCTCTAATCCACGACAATAACCATTAGGCTACCACGCCACGGGATGGAAACGAATAGAAACGCCTAAAGTTTCTTTTAAATCGTTAGTAGGACTCATATGACTATTAGACAACACAAGATTCATAGATTATATAAATTTCTTTCCAGCTGAAATTACTGGTAACCCTTATTTAAACTGTCGACAAAATTAGTATTTGAACAATGTAGAATTCGTAGTTTTTAAGGCAATAAAATAAAAAAATCGGCACTGTAAATTTGTATTACATAACAATTTTATATAACTAATATATTTTGTAACAAATAAATATTTAAAACAAGCAAATATATTTTCAGAAAAAAAAAAAATATTTGCGCTGCCAAAGTATTAGAATATTAGACACGAATGTTGTCTCAAATAGAAAATAAAATATTTAAAATTTTAAGTCAAAAATCCATACTTTATATGCAATATTTTGTATTCAGTTACCAAATACAAACGTGTGGGCATCGATTCTGCAATATCTTTTGTTGCTTTTGGATATGAGGTGTTCTATGCATTCTCTAAAGCTTCGTTCTAACTAAATTTGCTGGTTATTGAGAATTTCAGGTTTGGAAACTGCGGTAGAGTTATGAGTCTTCGGTGAGCATTATACAGAAGCATTCTACGGGTCTGATGGCAGTATTCTTATAGGTCTCGGTCATGTTGGAAGATGAAAGGCTCCTTTGAAATAAGGAGCCTTTTATCCCAATTTCCTTGAATTGTCATTCAGGTTACGGCGATCGAGAAGCGGCAGCGTTGTTTCGAACCCTGGACCAAGGGGTCCGAAGTTGACGGGCCTACCAATCAGGCCGAAAATATACCTCATCGGGCTGGTTGAGTAAGGCCTTTTAACTTCTAACGTTGTAGTAGAAGAGAGTCGCTGCAAGGTTATGGCGTATGACCTCAATTGTCAAAGCTGTCACTTTCTCATCAACAAATTGCAAATTTCCAACCCCATTATAACCCATACAGACTCAAAACATGACACGACTGCCTCTGTTTTGTTTCACAGTTTTTAACACATTTTGAGGTATTTATGCGGTTTTTTCCTTCAAATTGTAAGGAGGTATTTTGGTTTGAAAATTTCAAACCTGCTTTCCTTTGGAATATATTACATTTTTCCAGAAGCCAGATGGTTTGTCTTCGTATTTCTCGGTAACATTTAATCAGTTTTTTTTCTGTAAGTTTCTGAAATATATGGTGTCTTCCTTGGACGTCGTCCTTTTGTGTCTGCATCATGCAAAACATTTCTGTTACAGTCTTACCTTATGTTGATTTGAGCACTTCTCGATGGAATTTTCTGAGCATTTTTCACTAGTTCCCACTTTTCTTTCACAGTCAGCACTTTGGGTCCCCTGATATCGGTTTGTTACCTCCCATGCCAATCTCGTTTTTCTTTTTAATAATATTATGAAGTAAGCACAATGAAATACTTAACTTTCTTGAAATTTTACGAAACCTTATCTTGATATCATGGTGCAGATAAATGATTTGTTCCCACTTCGCCAGTGTCTTTCATGAACCCACTTCCTTCTTTTGTTTTAGGTGCCATAATAGAAAATATACTCTTAATCTGTTTTAAAGGAATTGAAAATAAACTAGCGTCTTTAACCGAAGATCATTTGAGGGTGACCTTGAAAGTAACATGTCACCCATTCGCTGCAATTTACATACTCCCTTTTTCTGATCTAATACTTTTTTTGTAGAACTAATTTTGCTATTTTTATTTTAAAAAATTTGTATTTACTTTAAATATTTTAAATTTTACTTATCACGAACTATCTAATGAGAGCTATCTAATAAGCTTTCGTTATTCTATTTATTTCATTAGCTGGAAAATTCCAATCTCCGCTGTGTTCCAATACCTTTTTCTTGTCAACTGTAATACGATGATAAGATTCCAAAAATACGAAGTGTTATATGAATCGTGTTACATGATATTTATATTTTATATAACTAGAGAGAACCGTGACGTTGTTTTTTAATAATAATAATAATAAAATAATTATAATAACTTATGTATAGTTTCTAATTTGCATTTAGATGAAAATATACGGGATCAAGAGCTCGTAAAAAGATTAGTAAAACATGTCCAAGATTAACATTTGCAATTTTTTGTTATTAGTTTAGGCTGAAGGAAGGAATAAACTATTTTAATGGTAGATAAGATTTAAAAAAGAAATTGTTCAGAACTTGATTCAAATATTTTCTTTAATATGCTTTGGGTCTCATAAAAACTCGAAATAAGTTTCTCAACATAACGACTTTCTGAAATTTCTGATTACCATAACTTCATTCCAAAAATGCCACGGAGAAACATAAGTCACATGGCAATCACCGTAGGAAAAATATTAGTTTACAAATTGTTTTAGTTTTTCAAAGCAATTTAAATCAAATTGCTTCTGATTCATATGTGAACAAACATTAAAATAACTTGTCAAAAATACTTTCACATGAACAGAACTATTTTACATTTCACAAATTATTTCGTGCTTACACTTTTTAATTTGCACATGTAAGTTATAGTGGTAACTAATAAAAAATTTTTATGAATCAATACATTTTATATCTAGTCATTATTTCTATTTCTGGATCTGAGAAACGGCGATATTTTGAGATTGTTCGTTCTAAAAATAAGGTACTGCTAAATAAAAAATAAATTTGGCGAGTTACGTACTAAAGACGCCAATCTAGTAATTTTACTTTCCTAATTCAATCATTGGCAGCCGCACAGAACTTAAATGGAAAATCACCGTGAGTGAGTGAGTGAGTGAATGTAAAGTTTATTGGCGCAAGAGCCAGATATGGCTATGCTGCGCCAAACAAGATTAAACTGTGGTCTAGACGTGAAAGTGAAAAAAGGTAAAAGTGGTTGACAAGAAGGAGGGTCGAAAATAGAGAAAGATCGCTAGGGTATCCCGGGAGTGCGTCACCCATGTTTACCAAAGACAGTAAACCCCATGGGAAAGAAAGATCACTAGGGCACCTCGGGTTCGTGAAGCCCATACTTACCTGAAGAAGGCAAGTCCCTGAGGTCCCCTGATATAATCCCCAGGGGCAGGGTGCCCGGCAATACCCCCAGACGCTGGGTACCCATTTTAGTCGCCTTTTACGACATGCATGAGCTACAGTGAGACTATTCTGTCATCCCCGGTCACCACACGGGTCATGGAAAATCACCGATCGATCGAGTTATTAACGATGCACTTAGAAGCCCCATGAGGGCTACTTGTGACGAATCTCGTAATTATAAGTCTCTACATAGTTGTCCCCTCCCTCATCAAACTTCCACACCACACCAATGGGAGGATTTTGGATCCCAACAAATTTAACCTGCATCGACCCCGGTACACGGCGGTTCCATAGTGGCACCTGGGATTGAACTCCGCCTCGACAGAAGCAAAGCCAGATGCGAGTTCGCGACTTAGACCACTACGCCAAATTGAAATTAAGTTTTCCATCTCATTGAGAGTTCAAGTTTTCTGAAAACTCTTAGTAGAAAGAAATTAATATCAAACGAAAAACTAATGTATTAATTACGAAATTCCGTGAAAATCGGCCTTCAAGAATGCTAGTCTCCGGTATCCCAAGTTCAGAAAAACAACCGAAAAACCTTAATCATGAAGTCAAAAACGTAACTAATTTCTCTTCAAAAAATTAATCGAACAATCAGTTAAGTCGGAAATTCAATAAAACGCAAATGATACTCCCGAGCTCTAAGACTTAAGAAACTTTTCCTATTTGTTCAAAACTTGCCTCCAAAATCGTGTACTTTTTGGATTTTGCAATTGCGTGCCCATTTCCACTACAGACAACATTTCATCGTCATTGCAAAACTCTTCCCAGAAAACGAATATTCAAACGAACAATAATTTTTCATTTCCAAATAATTTTTCTTGCCTGTCCAATCCATTGTGGACAAGACTTTAGACTGTATTGCCTAGGGTTCTGTCCCGATTTATATGCACATTATTCTACAATTTTTCTTTCTCTTACTTCACATTAAGGTTTTTTTTAAATTATTTTATAAATTATGTAGTCAGTATTAAAATATTACATTAAAAATTCAACCAATCTATATAAAAACTCATTTTCCTTTAAATTAATAAATAGCTGTGGAAAAGGAATCGTTCATAATGTTTTTAGATTCTAATAATTATTGAACTAATGGAAAAAAAGATACAAAAATGGTTGACAAGAAGGATGGTGAAAAATAGAGTAATCGCTAGGGTGTCCGGAGAGTGCGTTACCCGTATTTACTTCAGATAATGAACCCCATGGAAAAGAAAAGGATGCCTCAGGGTCATGTTTCTGGTATCTATCAAATGAAAGTAAGCCCCTGAGGGACAATCCCCCTATTACAGATGTCTATGTTTAAGACGAGAATGTCAATTGGATTTGAAATAATTTTTTTTGTTGCTTAATTCACATAGAAACCACTAATTAGGATTGCATAACTGGATATTTGTGAGTATATATATACCCACTTAAATAGATATTAACTCCCTTGGAGTCTCATTGATTCGATCTGATTTGATTGTTTTATTAACATTGCACTGAGAAACAACTTGAGAGCTATTGGCGATGGACCTCGTAATTTTGAGCCTGAGCTGTCACACCCTCTCCTCACTTCAACATCATGCCTTGGGGAGACTTAAGACCCCTATATATTTAATGTGAGTCAATCCTGTTACACAGCGGGTCTTTAGTAGTATCAGGGTTACAACCCACGACTGGACGGCGGCCACGATTCCGCGTCCATGACCACTCGGCTATTGTGACCTAGGGGAGACTCAAAAGTAAGTCCCTAGCTTCTTTAGATAAATAATTTCATGAAAATATTACTTTTGAAACGTAACACACACCGACAGCATATTAAACGTCTAAATGTATATTTTTTCGAGTTATTATAATAGTATCATAATTTTGTGAAAGCAAAAATGTGAATTAAAATATATAAAAATGTATTTAATACATTTATTGAGAAATTATACTCGCTGCATTGATGAATTTGAATACGAAATACATTTTTGAAACAGTGTGTTGCTCAATTTTGTTCAAGAACTTTATTTATTAACCTGTCTTCAATCCAAAAAATTATATATGTGCATATCACAATTCCGACATTCCAATCATGTTCCTTTTAACTACATACAAAATAATATACTATGATAACAAAGCCGATTTTTCTAAAACACGTTTGTGTGTAATTAACGGAAAAGCTAGAAACGAGAGATAACAGTCGCTGAAATATATCTCTAACGCCAGCTTGGATTTCGGAGTAATTGCCACTTGAATCATTAGACATTTATTGGGATGCAAGGAATGTGTCTAGACAATTCGAAACGAGACAAATGCCCACGCAAGAAAATTATAAAGAATTTAAAGGGAAATGGTAAACTCTTAACGAAGAATTTGAAATCACTTGTTATATAAGTTTCAATATATATTCAAATTCCTATTTATTCCTCGACAGCGTGCAAGATAAGAGAGAAAAAATGCAACTTATTTGAATACTTTTCGCGTTGTATCGATTCAGAAGTATAGAATATTACTCCAAAGATTCTATTACTTAATCGTGTTATAGTGAACGCTATCGTCTGTATATTTCTGCCTGATACAAAGATCCATTTAGCACTCCTCGTCATTTTGAGGCACACTTTCGAAATAACTAGTCCAATCAAAAGATTGGAATTCCGAAATTTTTTTTACTGCTGTCCAAGTTTACTAGAAGTGATTTTTAAAATGACCCAAACAGATAACGCTTTTGAAAAGCTAGATATATTTTATCAGGTCTTAGTCCATCTTTAATTTTTGTAGAAGACAGAAGCTGGGGAAATGAGCATTTATTAAACTTTTGGACTTGGTTTGCTTAAATTCTAAAAGCATTTTCCTATTCATTTTAAAATCTTTAAAAACATTTATTTTCAAATTTCTTTAAGATATGCTTATGTAAAATTACAATAAAAACTCCCAATAGATCCACGACTAGAAATAGAGATCTTACATTCCTGCTCACCCACTCTCACCAAAAAGCAGCTAATGACACGTTAGCTAACTTACAATTCAAAATACTATATGCGTTTAAAATTTATCCATCGATTATAAAACTTTTATCCTGCTTACTAAGACTTTTTAAATTAAAATGCAAAGCATCATTACATTGTAACTTCCTTTAAATTAATCATGGGCAAGGTACATGACGAAGACAAACACCAAAAGTTTAACCAGAAACTTGGAGATTAAAAGCTGAAAAATTTATATACGCTCCGTTAAACCATTCAACCTATTTCAAAGCACGCTTAAATTACGAGGTTGACGCCGCAAAAGGCAACCCACTTTCCATGCTGCTGTGAGGACACAAACATTTAAAAGCAGACTAAAAATTTGTTAATGAAAGAAATTATGAAACGGGAATTGATTGATTGATTGTTTTATAAACAGCGGACTTAGAAGCAACACAAGGTCTGTTGGCGAAATACCTCGAAATTTAAACATCAGTCAAGTGCCGAGAATATCACCTGTGAGTGAGTGATTTTACTGGTGCAAGAACCAGATGTGGCCATGCTATGCCACACAAGGTAAAGCTGTGGTCTACAGAGGTGTGAAAAAATTACAAATTTATGTAAACTGGTTGACAAGAAGGAGGGTTAAAAATCGTTAGTAATTGCTAGGATATCTCGAGGTCGCGTCCCCCGTGTTTACCAAAAACAGTAAAATCGATGAGAAAGAAAAATATCACTAGAGTACCCAAGAGTCATGTTGTCCATACCTGTCTAAAGTAGACAAGCCCCTAAGGTCCTCCAACCTTAAGTACTAGTTCCCTAACATACTCCCTAAGGACAGGGTGTCCGACTATTCCCCCAGACACTGGTTACCTATTTTAGTCGTCTTTTACGGACTATTCTTTCCTACCCGGTCACCAAGTTGGTGTTGCGGTTGCAGAAGACAAAATTTAACGGGCCCGACGTCCTGATTTTAGATTTAATCTACGATTTTAGACACGCCATACGACATAACGTATCTTCAGTGACATTGAGGTTCGAATTCACCACTCGACGAAAACAACGCCGGTCGCGAGTCGACTAATTACCATTAGGCGGAGGAGGAAAAAAATTGTTGATATAAGTAGCTCAACTCACGTGTATCGTAAGGGTGCCAGTATTGTACCTTCAGTGTTGGTTCATTTATCGCTCATGGCAATATTAATTTACTTTCAAAAAGTTTGTTTGCCTATTTTTAGAATACCACTTCTTGTTTCATTACACAACTAATTTGGGTTTAATCATCTGCTACTGGTGTTTTGTTCATGCTAATAATCTGCTCTTGGTATAAGAGCAAGCACGTATTCTGATTCTCAAAAATTCTTGATTCATAAGTCGATTTATTAACTTCATTCTATTGTCTTTTATTATGAAATGTTAATATGAAAAAATGCTCAAGGATCCTTGTATGAAGTCACTGGTATTTCTTCTCTCCAGGTAAAGAATATATTTTTGAAGACCATACAGTTGAAGGATACTGAAAGAAAGTATAACTAATCACAAAATATTCATTTAACATTTTAACAAAGTTCGCTCAGACTTTTTGATTTCTCTCAAGTGCAAGCGCAATTGGTAATTTACAAAAAAAGATATTCTACCGCCATCATTACATCGAAGCACATAAAATTGATTTTAGGATGACTGAATTTTCGGATAAGTGATAATTTAAGGAACACAAAATTGTACCAGCCTTTTAAGAAGCAGCATAATACAAAGAAACACTGATATTACAGACAAATTTGTGTGTATTTTGTATCTCACGTCTAATAAATAACATTAACTAGCCAAGTTTGACAAGTTCAAAAAGGCCATTGAGGAAGGTGTATGAGGATAACATGTTTGGATAACATTTCTTAGGAACCCCAAGGGACTATTGTTTTAGTCGGACCACTTTTGGCGTACTAGGTCACTTATCAATTCTTTATCGTTTGCTTCAATTTTAATTTCATTTGGTTTAAATATATTCAATATAATAATGTATCGTTTGCTTTATTTTTAATCACATTTAGCTTAAATATAGGAATAGGACAAAAGAATAGGAACACTCATTTAAAAACGAGTCGTCCTTCGACCGTCCAATAAACGGTTGCCACGTGTCGCAACAGTGTGCCACCTAGTGGCGGGGAAAGGGAAGATGTCAGTCAAGCATTTGGCAGTTTGAGAGTTGCATTAGAAAATTCCATTCCTAGCAAAGCGCGATTATGTTCGACCTCTCCCACGTGAAAAGAGACATGATAATTGAAGCTCGTCTGGCTGGAGCATCTGCCTGAGGGGGAACCAACCTTATGAGTGTTTCAAGGACCACCGTGTCAAAGGTTATGACAGCTTACACAAATCTGGGTAAGATGTTTTCTGCGAAGACAATAGTGGGTGATAGTCGAAGTTTAAAGACTATGGTAGACGGGTGTTGAAGGGGATAGTCGCCCGTAAACGCAAGGCTACACTGTTGCAGATAACGTCCGAGATGAATACCAATCTTCAAAAACCCTGTAATCCATAAAAACTTTTTAACAGTAGTGGCATGCTGCGAACATTCATTGCAGAGTAGTTATTAAAAAACCATTAGTTTCGTCGCGGAATGCTAGGAAGAGACTACAGTGGTCCTGAGACCACCTAAACTGGACACAATTTTAATGGGAACAAGTCGCCTGGTCTGATGAATCCACATCTACATTATTCCAGATCAACGGACGTGTGCTCGTCTGGCGAACATTGGCAGAAACATTTCAGGTTTAATTTAGTTTAGTTTAGTTTTTATTAACGTCGCACTAGAAGCAACACGAGGGCTATTGGCGACGGACCTCGTAATTTTGAACCACGGTCAAGTGACGAGGACGACACCTGAGCTGGCACCCCCCTCTCCTAACATCCACACCACGCCAACGGGAGGACTTTGGGCCCCGAACAGATTTAACGTGCATCAGCCCCGGCTACACGGCGGGTCTTTGGTGGCCAAGGATCGAACCCGCGACTGAACGAAAACCGCCAGCCGCTATCCACGACCTTGACCACTAGGCTACCGCGGCCCCCAACATTTCAGGTTGACTGCCGGGTTCCAATTGTGAAACATAGATGAGGTTCTGTGATGGTGTGGGGCGCAGTATCTTTCCGTGGATAGGGACCTCTAATTGTCTTGAGGGGGATGATTGCAGGTGACAATTATCGAAGCATTCCAGCAGATCATCTTCACCCTATGCTTCATACTCTCTTTTTGACAGAACGTCCTATGTTTCAAAATGGCAAAGCCCCTGTTCACATGTATCTCTGTATTCAAACATAGTTACATGAGCATGATGATAAAGTGGAACATCTAACGTGGTGTCCCAGTCATCTGATCTAATCATCAATGAGTGTTTGTGAGGTTTTCTAGAGAACAAAGCCCGTGCTCGGTTACCTCCTCCACGCACACTATGTGAATTTGAGACGGCTCTGCACAAGGAATGGATGAGGATTCCAATAAACTTTGTTCAAGAACTTTATTTTTCAATTCAACTTCGATTGCAAGCTGTCATTCAGACTAAAAGTGTCCCAAACCATTAATAATAAATTTTTTTCATTTTTTACACAGGTATTCCTATTATTTTATCTTATATCTGTATTTTCAATTTAATAGTTTATAATTTCCTTTAGTTTAATTACATGTAGTTTAACACTAGAAGGACGGCTGCCGTCATTTTGACGGTTTCGCAATTTGTATTACGTGCTACATTTTTAGTTTTGCTCCCAGGCTTCTGAAACTTATGACTCTTATTAATTTTACATGAAACATGCCCACCTCTGAACAAGATTTTACTATACAAAAAAAGAGAAAAAAATTATTGTATAACTAAAAGGACAGAAAGCCATCGATACGATAGTATGAAACGCAAGTTGAAATCGATAATGCAAATCACAAAACCATAACTAAAACGAAATATGTAATAAAAAACAAATACTTGGTTGTATAAAAAGTTACTAACCAATAGTAAACTCGGACGCTTTCAAAACCCAAAATATAATGTCGGGGCCCCTGTGGAGGGTCTTCCTACGCAAAGAGACACGTAGAAAGCGGAAGAATCTAGCAATAGCCGAAAAGTGCTAGAAATAATTATGAGGAAAATAGTACTGAAATATACTGAAATAGAAGCTCGAAAGCAACTACAGAATGAAAATTCAAAATTGGTCGATGACAATGGATGAGTTAGATGCCTTTTTAGCTGGAAACTGAAGGAATGTTTCCTACGGGGAGATTATTTTATACAAAAATTAGATCACATTTAGGAGGCCAATTAATTGATCAATTAGGTTTAATGTTTGTTTATATTTAAACCTTGTTGACAATTAGATTTGCATTTAATTGTGTGTTTTATTATTGCTTTAAAAAAAACTATTTTCATATACTTTTATCTTAATATGCATATATCGAACAAAATGCCTTATTACGATTTTTTATTTCATATTCACAGTTTAAGGAGTTTAGTTTAGTTTTTTATCAACGTTGCACTAGAAGCAACACGAGGGCTATTGGTGACGGACCTCGTAATTTTGAACCATGGTCAAGTGACGAGGACGATACCCGAGCTGGCATCCTCCTCTCTTAACATCCACACCACGCCAACGGGAGGACTTTGAGCCCCGAACAGATTTAACGTGCATCAGCCCCGGCTACACGGCGGGTCTTTGGCGGCCAAGGATCGAACCCTCGACTGAACGAAAACCGCCGGCTGCTAATCCACGACCTTGACCACTAGGCCATCGCGGCCTCATCACAGTTTAAAGAATTCCTGGTAATTTAACGGTATAATATGAAAATTTAATTGAATTACCTGTAATCCATAAATTTGCAATCATCAAGCCTTATGACACGCTAAAATATTTTTGCGACAAATAGATATCAGTAGACATACGGCAATTACAAATAATTGCAGTTGTGCAAATTGATTCAAATTAATATTTATTGCGAGACAAGAAATAGAATAGAAATGAAACTCAATTTTCATCATATCTTTGCAGTTCCATGTTACCTGATAAGGCTTCCTATTCACTACAATAGCTGAAAAGGTAAACCTAATTCGACACAATTTCAATTTAATAAATCTATATATTTAAAGATACCTTTAGAGGAACCCATTGAGGTTTACTGCGAGTGGGAACATCAGATAATAATCCTAGTTTCCGTGAATAATTGTACTTAGTCCACGAGTGAGAGAGGGATGGGGGGAGATTCGGGAGAATTAATTAGTATCAAATTACCTGCGTATTATTTGCGCTAATATTAAATTTGACCTAAACAAGTATTCTATTCTAACAAGCACTTCTGGAACCGTACCTTTGTGACTATAATATATCACCTTCCGCTTATTTTCTTGTTTTCGTTCAATTATAGCCTCTTTATTAGCCTGGTGATGTGATTTCCTGGTTTATTCTATCTCTTTTTCTGTTGAATAATTTTTCTTCTATAACCTAAAAAAATTCTCATATGTAGATAATATTAATTTAATTTTTTTTTTCAAAATTTATTTAGTTTATATAATTTTTAAATATGTTTCAATTTTAATTACTGTCACTGAAATATTCAAGTTACGTGTACATATCTATGTGTGTGTTGTTTAATGGCATAAACCATTTGATGTCAATAAATGGCCGCATCTAACAAGATATATAGTGGCTCAATAAAGTCGTCGCCTACTATGTCACTGCATTTAATCGCTTAAATTACATAGTTAAAAAATTAAATAATTTTTCTTATGTATGTATTTTATTAAAATGAGTTCCATACTAATTTTTTTTTAAAAAAAATAAAATTTGATTTCCTTTGAAAAAAAAAATTAAAAGAAATAAAAAAAAATGAGTCAAAAAAGAACTCGGACATTTGACAATATTGTCTTATTTATCGGCAATTCAAAGTGAGATTTCCCGCCTTGGCATTAATTGTTGATTTAAAATTTTGAATTGCTCCTTTCGAGCTAGATTTTTATTCATTGTTGTGAGTTTAGTAAAATTAGAAGTTTCAAATGGGAAGGCAAAAAGGACAGACGTCAATAGAGGTAAAAAGAACTCGTTTTAAAGTATCATAAAGAAGGAAAATAGATTCGGAAAAAAAAAAAATTGCTGCACTAAACAATATTTAACTGTGGTCTAGACGTGAAGAAATTGAAGAAAAGACAAAAATTGGTTGACAAGAAGGGTCGAAAATAGAGAAGAATATTTGGGTATCCCGGGAGAGCGTCACCCATGTTTACCAAAGACAGTAAGCCCCATAGGAAAGAAAAAGTTCACTAGGGGTGCCTTTAAACAGATCTTAGTTCTCAATGATAACTCTACGTGCCATAGAAAAGCTATATATGGCCAAAAACATGCGTGTTTGAGTCATCTTTGTACGTTGAAAAAAGTTAATCATAAATGCACCCGATTCGTTTATTTTGTTTGACATTAAGAGAAACAAAATACACACAAGTGTGGAGGAATTGTAGTCTTTAGATCGAAGAAAACATCCAAAACAAATATCATTAAGAAAAAAAAAAAAGACCAAACTTAACTAAAGAGCAATCGCTCTTTCTAAATGATTCAGATCTTCCACTACATTTTGAAATGCCTTTGGCTCTTCTGGCAATTCTGAGTTAATGGAAGCTGTCTGAAAATTTATATACGCTCTCTTCTAATATTTCATTTAATGTGGTGATGTTCTTTATATATATTTATTTTTTATGTCAAGCAACGAAGCGAAATAAAATAAATTCCATGTCATTTTACAAGAAAACCATTCACCAAGAAACTTTCAAAAACTCAAATTTTTTACGTGGTTTTGCTTTAAATGTATAATTTTGGCAGTAAAATGAATGTAAAAAATTTTACTGAATTACTGAACTACAAAAAATTTAGTAACTCTGATCACGCTACATGTAATAGCAGTACAAAAGACAAAATGACATCCGATGTCCCTAAAATAAATCTCATCAGAAATCTCAAGGAAATAAAATAAGAATGGCATCCAGTTTCAATATTTATTCTTAGCATTTTATAGTGCTATCGTTTGAAGACCTTTTTGATCCATTTTTAACAATTGTAAGCGGTAGAAGAATGTTCATTAAGAAGGCCGCTGTAAAGAAGCTACACTAGGACTGTTGGTGGCACATATTTAATTCTTTGACCTCGGACAAATGACGTGGATAACATTTAAGATAGCACCCCATTCCACTAACTTCCACTCTATCCCAACGTAAACGTCAGATTTCAACATACTTTAGCGCAGCTATCGTGATTGCTAATTAACGTCGCAACGCGAAGGCTATAGTTCCGCTACATGAAATGTTTTTAGTGACTTCAGGACTCGAGTTTAGATTAGATTAAATTTTATTAACGTCACACTAGAAGCAACACGAGGGCTATTGGTGACGGACCTCGTAATTTTGAAGCATGGTCAAGTGACGAGGACAATACCCGAGCTGGCATCCTCCTCTCCTAGCCTCCACACCTCTCCAATGGAAGGGCTTTCGGCCCTGACAGATTTAACGTGCTTCTGTCTCGCTTTGTAGACGGGGCTTTAGTAGCATCAGGCTCGTAATTTGGAACCTCGACGAAAATCGCCAGCTGCGAGTCTACGACTATAACTAGGCTACCGCGGTTTCTTTTGCAGTGAGAAATGAGTTATATAAAACGATAGTCTCCGTTACAACAGAATTCTTTTTAAATTCCTACCATTAGTTGACACTCTCCCTATACATAATTATATATCCTGTTCAAATTTTCAATCGTTAATAAAATACTTTTTATTCATCCACTCAAGTTCAAATACAATTTTTTAAACTTGCAGTGGATGACACTTGATGTTAATACAGTTTTTCAAATATTAATTAAATTTAATTGGTGAAAACGCTGTTTAGCCCAACCACTTAGCGAGATTTCAAAAATTGCCAAACTTGGCGATTTTTTTAATGTTAAGTCCGCGAAGCTGACCTGTGTAGCCACATTTGTGCAAAATACCGCCAAATAATTCCTGTCGCTAAGGGTGGTTGGCCTAAACTGCATTCCAACCATTTAATTTACCGGATGAATTAAGAAACAAGCCAATGCTTTTACTCTGTAATTGTGTTTCAATGACAAAGTTGGTAGAGCGTTGGAGTAGTATTTTCATGTCTTCGGATCGAATCTCGTTGAAGCATAAAATTTTTTTATTTGATTTTGAAATAATTAATTTTAGTTTTATATAGGAAAAAAATTTCTCTAATATAAGATATTCAGCAGGATAAAAATTTAGAAATAAATACTGTCAGTGACGAGGCGTGTGGATCGTCGGAAAAAAGTTTCTTTTGTCACTTAATATTGTGATTCTGTCATATGTATATACATATTTATATTAATTGTAATTATTAAATGAAAGATAACTAAATTTTCTTCATAATTAATATTTTCTTTGTCGACCTCAGTAGGAATTGACGATATTTTTTTTTATTACTTGTTTGAAGTATATTAACCACAATAATTATTCCTTTAGCTTCGTTATTTAGTTTTCTTTGAGCCATTAAACATATATGTTAACATTTGTCTTGTATTGAGATTTGTAAAAGTAATTTTTAATTTTTTTTTTTTTTTTTTTTTTTTTACAAATGCGCAAAAAATGAATGTAGCTATTTTTTTTCCGAGTAGAACTGAGGACGAAAAGGGCATTTAGGAAGTTCGATAGATCAAAAAAACATTTCGAGAGCAGATGCGAAGCGAACAAGAAATGGGTGTGAACAGTGAAATCTTTGTTCGAATGGCTTCCTTTTAGGATACGATCCACTGTGGAAGAAAAGGGAAAAAACCGCGATCATATTTTCATAATAAAAGTAGAGAAGGTTTTAACTTAAAGGGAGAACGTTTCTATTTCAATACTGGAGATTTAAACCTATCAATTTTTTTTGCTTTCGTTACTATATGGACTTTATTATGCATACGAGTTATTCTCGGAATGTGCCCATTGCATTATTTCAATACCGTTTTCTTGTAATACAAATTACTTGAATTCGAACAGCAATCGGGATTTGATAGCTGACAAAAAGTATCTCTTGCATTTTTGTCCAGGTAAGTATACTTTAGTTTCCAACAAAAATAATGTGCTTCAAACGAAATGATTTTCAACTATATCAAGAGCAAATATCACATTTACCCTTAACTAAAGCTATGGTTTTCTAGAAAGCGGTACAGTTATTTTCTGAACGCAATATTGGGAAGGGAATGCGTCTCTAAAACATTATCTATATAAAGCAGATAACGTGGTTTCCTAATGAGCGTGAAATGCTAGTAGGTCCGAAATCAACTCAGGTGTCGTAGCTAAGGTGTTGTAGAAAATATTTTACTAGAAAGATTTATAAATTTATAAATTTTAATTATGATGTAAGAGGTTTCTTCCTTTAAATCAGAGGTTTTTTTTCTAATAAAAAGTAGATTGTTGTTGCTTGGTTTTGTTAAAGTCGCACTAGAAACAACACGAGGGCTATTCGCAAAGGATCTCAAAATTTTGAACCTTGGTCAAGTGACGAGGAAGAAAACTGAGCAGGCACCACACCAACGAGAGGACTTTGGCCCCGAAATATTTAACGCATCCCCTCGGCGGCGTGGCTAGTCTTTAGTGGTATCAAGACTCGAACCAACGATTCGTCGGAAACCGCCAGTCACGAGTCCACTACAATAATTATTAGACTACCGAGGCTATTAAAAACAAGTGGATCAATGATTATATATGAAACACCGACTTAAGATTCAAAAAAAGTGATTCGGGGGATTTGTGCGAAATACGAAGCAATATTTTCCCAAACGCATCCCATACGAAGGCTATTCAAAAATATCCGTGTTAGGAAAAAGAAATAGGGTATTAAGAATGGAAAAAGTGTAACTCACTGTTGTATTGTTCAGCGATCGGTTTTCCTTATTCTGACAAGTACATGAGCGTGCACCATCCGCATCCCAAATTATCGTTCGAGAAAACAATTTTGCCTTCTGTGGTGCAGATCAAACGTAATAGACACATTGTTTTGATTATTTCCGGGGTAGATAAAAGATTCCAGGTCTCATAGACAGTGTCGGGAAAATGACAGCTCCTCGCGACTGCAATCCAGTTCAAATGACTAAGAATTCTAAACTAACTTATCACTCAGTATCCAAATTGTATTGACTCGGAATAAAAGATAGCAGCACACAGTGAGTGAGTGTAAAGGTTATTGGCGCAAGAGCCAGATGTGGCTATGCTGCACCAAATTGGATTTAACTGTTGTCTAGACGTGAGAGAATTGAAAGAAAGACAAAAATTGGTTGACAAAAAGGAGGATCGAAAATAGAGAAGGATCACTAAGATATCCTGGGAGAGGATAATCCGCGTTTACCAAAAACAGTAAATCCCATGGGAAAGAAGACTAGGGTACCTCGAACGAAAAAGATCAGTATGGTGCCTCGGGGTCATGATGCCCGAAAATACCTGAAGATAAGTCCCTGTGGTCCCCTGATATTATCCCCAGGGGCAGAGTGCCTGGCTATACTCCCAGATGCTAGGTACCCATTTTTGTCGTCTCTTACGACATGCATGAACTACAGTGGTACTATTTTGTCATTCCCGGTCACCACATGGTCGATAGCAGCTTAGTTTTTAGTTTAGTTTTAATTAACGTTGTACTAGAAGCAACACGATGGCTATTGGCAACGGACCTCGTAATTTTGAACCACGGTCAAGTCACGAGGACGACACCTGAGCTAGCACCCAACTCTCCTAACATCCACACCTCGCCAACGGGGGGACTGTGGGACCCGACAGATTTAACGTGCATCCGCCCCGGCTACACGGCGGGTCTTTGGCATCCAAGGCTCCAACCCGCGACTGAACGAAAACCGCTGTCCACGAATCCAAAGCCTTGGCCACTAGGCTACCGCGGCTCGGTCGATAGAAGCGCACAATATGTAAGTAATCTTAAATACAATTACTTTTATTGACGTATATTGATTAATAATACGTATTTTCGATTGCGTACACTATGTTTTTATTTTGTATTAATGCGGTGTCCACAACCACAGGCACATGACATTTTAATTCCATACGATTCCGAGTCTTTATTTTAGTTTTTAGTGAAGTCGCATGAGAAGCAACACGAGGGCTATTGGCGACTGACCTCGTTAATTTGAACCATGGTCAAGTGACGAGGATGACACCTAAACAGCGCGATTCCGAGTCATCTACGATTTCCCATCTCCATATAAATAACTAGACATGCGAATTCCCTTTGTTTCCCAAAACAATTATTTTGAACAAGAAACTGTTAACAAGCCTTGTTTTAATTAGCGAGGTTTAATATAAGCCGAATAATCTTATAGAAATATATTTTTTTTTTTGGGGGGGGGGGGGGGGGGTTGAGTGGCTCAAAATTTTTCTCATTTATTTTCAAATGCATTTTTTCAAAATAAAAAGTATTTTTAGTTCTTTCGGAGTTGAAACAAAAATTTCCAAACACTGTCAAAGCAGAAATGAAAATACTTTATTTTTCCTGAAATATTTGTTTCCGGTTTTATTACCTTTCCGAAGATGAAATTTGGCGAAGTTTTTTTTTATTATTATTAATATTTCTCTTCATTTCAAACGAAGTAAGATTTATCTTCATTTTTCGCATTTCTTATTGGCTATCTATTTCTTTAAACAATATCTCTTCTATTTTCCTCATCAATTTGACGTTTAATGGATATTTGCGCAGTTGGATTTTATTTTGAAGATGTTTTTAGTCATTGTGACCATCATTTTTAATTTTAAAATATATTTATTCTAATGCATTAGAAAAATATATTGATTACAGCAATCAAATATAGCTGATCCCATTCTTAAAGGAGAGTTGATTAATTGTTCATAAGCATCGCACATAAAAGCAACAAGAGGGTTAGTGACGAACTTCATAATTTTGAGAAATATTCAGGCATTGAGTTGATGATGATAGTAAAGTCTTATTGGCGCAAGAGCCAGATGTGGCCACACTGCGCCAAACAAGGTAAAACTGTGATCTAGACATTAAAACATTGAAAAAAGATTGATAGACAAAAAGGTCATGCAAGAAAGTAAAGTTTATTGGGGTATGAGCCAGATAGGGCTATGCTGCGTCAAACAAGAATTAACTGTGGTCTAGACGGGAAGAAATTGAGGAAAAGATAAGTTGGCTGACAAGAAGGAGGGTCGAAAATAGAGAAAGATTGCTAGGGTATCCCGGGGGTGCGTCACCCGTGTTTACTAAAGACAGTAAACCCCATGGGAAAGAAAAAGATCACTAGGGTACCTCGGGGTCATGATGCCCATACTTACCTAAAAAATGCAAGTCTCTGAGGTCCCCTGATATAATCCCCAGAGGCAAGGTGCCCGGCTATACCTGCAGACGCTGGGTACCCATTTTAGTCACCTCTTGCAACATGCATGAGCTACAGTGGGACTATTCTGTCATTCCGGGTCACCACATGGGTCTCAAGCGATGAGGTCGACATTCAAGCAGGCACATCTCTGCATACCTACCACACCTTGCCGACTGTAAGACTTGGGAAATGTTGAAGGATTACGGTGCAAGAGCCAAATATGGCAATGTGGTGCCAAAACAAAGTGAAAATGATGAAGAAATAGAAAAAAGTTAAAATGATTGATAAGCAGGAAGCTCCTAAAATAGAAAGGGATCATTTGGGTTCCCTGGGGTGCCTCACCCATGTTTACCAAAGACAATAAGCCCCATCGGAAAAGATAAGGATTACTAGGGTGCATCAGGTGTGAGCAATACCCCTACTTATCAGAAGAAGATAAGCCACTAAGGGCCAAAAGTAGAACTTGGATCCACGAGAGATTTAACCTGCATCATCCGAGCTACACGGAAGGCCTAAAGTGGAACCAATAATCAAACTTGGACTCAAAGGAAAGAATGTGAGGTCGCAATTATGACAATTTGGCTACCACCACCATACTTTAAAATGTGAAATATCGGATATAATTTTGGTCTTAAAACACACACACACACATATGATTACACTCATAACCAATCTTTAATTTTGTTCTTGTTCAACAAAACAAGCTCAAAGTTAAATTACATATTATAATGTTTTTTCTATTATGTGAAAAAAAAATCAGAAAAGCAGTCTTTTATCAAATATAATATACTATAGATACACATGTCTAATTTTTTTATGTTATATTATAATTGCTTTTTCGATTTTTCATTTTTATGAGTTAGCAAGTTAAGATGGTTGATTGAAATTTAGAGCTATTTGTTCACAAACACGAAGTTTTACGTCAGTAATGCATGCAACGAAAATTTATATATTTGTGATTTTTGATACATAAATGCAGTTAATAAATTTATTTTAAATACTTTAATTTCAAATATTTATATATATGTATTATATCCAATTAAAAATACTGGAAAGGAACATTTCTAAAATTTCAGTGCTATTTCTGAACAATATGGTAAGCAGAGAGGGGAAAATAAATATAATTCCCACAAATCAATTTAATATCAATCATATATCCCGTACATTTATTCATAAAAAGAACATTTTAAACTTAACAATTAATAGGGAGCAGATTTCGTGAGTAGTTTGTCTCGCTTGAGTTGATTAATTTACCTTATTGTGGCCGCACTAACTTTGACGAAGAGCCTCGGAATCTTGAACTTGGGTCAACTAACGAGGACGACACCCGAGTTGACACTCCTTTCTTCTAAGTTTCACACCATTTCAACGTCAAGAATTTCACTGTGCGTCAATCCGGCAACGTGGTGAATCTTTCTTGGAAATAGAACCCACAATTCGATTGAAACAACATCGTCCATCAACACGCGCAACCACTCAGGTGGGATTTATGATAAAGCGAAGCATCGAAAATAGAAAACATCGTTTCCGCATCACGCGCCCCCCCCCCATGTCTACCAAAGAGGAGAAAAGATCACTTTGGTTCCTCGAGGTCTTGAATTGCATACTTACTTAAATCGTCTCCGAAAAAGATTTGAGATTTGGGAGTAAAGTGGAAATTCAATTTATGTTCAAGATGAGAAGTATTCTCTCAGGGGCTATATAATAAGGGCGATTTATAAAGTTCACATGTCGGGAATGAGGTAACTAAATGTAGAATGGTCCACTGATCCTTTTCCCATTTTCTAATAAGTTCATCAGTATGATGCCTTTCTCCTCCCAAAAATTGTCGCCAACACATTTTCCAGCCAATGTTATTGCCTTCTTTGGAACAAATTTACCGGAAGCCATTGTAACGATTTTTGCTTGGTTTTCGGAGAATTCTGATGAATTTCGGTTCACATTGAAGCTGACAACTCGAAGCTGCTGCAATCAAAACTAATCTATGAATCAATATCTCATTTATTTTCGAACTGCTTAGAAGTTGGTAGCGTACAATGGTAACACCAACCACCTTACCTTAACAATGCCATCTGTGGTCAAAAACGGGTACTTTTCAGTACACACTCGTAATGAAAATCTACCACCAATTTTTTTTTTCTCATTTAAATTCGTATGAATCGAGAAGGAAAAATTAATTTTTGTGACGTTGGGCTTTTCGCGATATTCCCTTCACTAACCTCGGGGACATCTTAGTAATTTGAATTGCATAAAATTAGTTTCTTCTCAACTCTAATGAAATGAGATTAGGGTGCGGTAGCCTAGTGGTTATGGCAGCTGATTCGTGGCCGGCGGTTTTCGTCGTGTCGTAGGCTCGAGCCTTGATGCTACTAAAGACCCGCCGTGTAGCCGTGGCTGATGCACTTTAAATCTGTCGGTGCCCAAAATCCTCCCTAAGGCGTGGTGTGAAAGTTGGGAGAGAGGATACCAGCACAGGTTTCGTCCTCGCCAATTGATAGAGGCTAACAATTACGAGTTCCGTCGCCAATAGCCCTTGGGTTGCTTTTATTAACGCCGCACTAGAAACAACAACCATCGTGATTAGGTAAATTAGATGAAGGTAGAGATGTGAAATGATTTAGAGATAATGATAAGTTATTGAAAGAGATTAAAAGGAAAATGAAGGAATAAATGGATAAAGACATTTTGATAGACATTTGTAATTTGGAATGAAGCGAATTAAGTTTTTGGATTGAAAAGAATTTTTGTTGAAGTACCAAGATAAGAATTTAGTTTAGTTTAGTTTTTATTAATGTTGCACTAGAAGCAACACTAAGGCTATTGGCGACGGACATCGTAATTTTGAACCTCGGTCAAGTGATGACGACAACATCTGAGCGGGCCCCCCCCCCCTAACTTCCACGCCAACAAAAGGACTTCGAGCTCCGGCAGATTTAACGTGCATCATCCCCGGCTACACGGCGGATCTTCAGTGGCTAAGGCTCAAACCCGCGACCGAACGAAAACCGCTGTCCACGATTCCAAAACCCATTTCCATTAGGCTATCGCGGCCTCACCAAGGTAAGAATCGGCTGTTACCGAGAAGTATTTGAATCCGAATAAGTGATTTGGTGAGATAAAATTTTATTAAGGTATTATTAAGGTTGAGTTAATAGGGATACGAGAGCGAGCAACTGTATCTATTTTTGGGCAGTGAATAAAATATATTATTTTTCTCCTACGTATCTTCATTTGCAGAGTCTAGTGCTTATTGATTATTTAACTAAACTGAAACATAGAGGTAGAATTAAATAATGATAAGACACAATTTTAAAAGAGATATTTCTCCTCTGTACAGATTTAAATCATTAGTGTCTCAAAAGGACCTTATTTTTTGCTTAAAAAAATAATTCATCTAACTATCAGTCAGGAAACCAAAATATGAAAGGAAAATTGTGTTTGTTACGATTTTAATATTTGGTAAGTAGCGAGAGCATCATCTGGTTACATCCTTTTGTTAATGAAAACGGAAAACATTCAAAATGATTTTCAACAATTCATTTGACATGAAAAGTGCAAAAAATGAAAATATAATTTCTTAAGAGATACATTGAAATATATGCAATTTATATATTTTTTCTCTTTAAATGTTTATACATTAATGCATGATATATTCATTTAAATTTATCGATACACCGAAGTGGAATTTCCTCTCCCCCTTCCCGTAAATATTTCGCATAATATTGCTAAGTAAATTTTATAAAAACTAGGATCGGTGTAAAATAGGAGTAGGTACTGAAGTCAAACAAATTTATTGAAGATTTATGTACATTTTCGAAATAGGACCCTTACACCCACCCACCCCTGCATCAATATGCCGCTGCGAGTTTAGTTTAGTTTTTTATTAACGTCGCACTAGAAGCAACACGAGGGCTATTGGCGACGGACCTCGTAATTTTGAACCACGGTCAAGTGACGAGGACGACACCAGAGCTATCACCCTCCTCTCCTAACATCCACACCACACCAACGGGAAGACTTTGGGCCCCGAACAGATTTAACGTGCATCAGCCCCGGCTACACGGCGGGTCTTTGGCGGCCAAGGATCGAACCCGCGACTGAACGAAAACCGCCAGCCGCTAGTCCGCGACCTTGACCACTAGGCCATCGCGGCCCCTATGCCACTGCCAAAATTTTTCTTTCGCGGTCTTCATATATCAAGAAGTCGGTAACCGCAAGGCTGTTCTAACACACCTCCGAAAACGCTTGAAGAACATCATTGGCTCCCTAAGCAATGACCTATCACGCTATTCTCTATTCTTGAAATCAAAATATATCAGCTGGAGTCAGATATGGCCTAAAGGTTGGTTGAAGCGGCGTTGCAAGTGAGTAGGAGTGAATATGAGTGATGGTGATGTAAATGACGCAAGAGCTGGATTCGGTTATGTTGCCCCATAAGTTTTGTAACTGTGATATAAACGTTTGAAAAAATTGGTAAAAGTCAACGAAATTTTTACAAGAAGGAGAGTCGAAAACAGAGATTTTAGTTTAGTTTTTATTAATTTCATTGTACACGAAAGCTATTGGTGATTCACCTCGTAATTTTGAACCTCGGTCAAGTGACGAAGACGACACTTGAGCAGGAACCTTCCTATCCAAACTTTCACAACACGCTAAAGGGAGGACTTCGAGCCTCAACATATTTAACGTGCATCAGTCCGTGTCTTTGGTGGCCAAAGCTCAAATCCGATACCTTAACCACTAGGCTACCGCGGTAGCTTCAGAAACGGAGAACTATCTCTCAATGGTATACCATAAACAAGTCACTTCTAGTTTACCACAAAAATTAATTTAGTTTAGTTTTTATTAACGTCGCACTAGAAGAGCAACACGGGGGCTATTGGCGACGGACCTCGTAATTTTGAACCACGGTCAAGTGACGAGGACGACACCTGAGCTGGTACCCCCCTCTCCTAACATCCACACCACGCCAACGGGAGGACTTTGGGCCCCAAACAGATTTAACGTGCATCAGCACCGGCTACACGGCGGGTCTTTGGCGGCCAAGGATCGAACCCGCTACTGAACGAAAACCGCCGGCCGCTAGTCCACAACCTTGACCACTAGGCTACCGTGGCCCACCACAAACATTAGATCCCATGGAAAAGAAACAGGTCATTAGGAGGCCTCGGGGCCATGATTCCCGTACTTACGAAATATAGTAAGCCTAAAATGGCGCAAAAGCCGAACTCGTTAAGTTGCACCAAGCAATGTATATTTGTGATCTAGATGAAAAGACACAAATGGAAAAAAAGATAAAAGTGGGTTTGACTCGAAGGATTGGGAATAGGGATTGATCGCTAGAGTATCCCGGAGGCGTGTAATACATGTTTACCAAAAAACAGTATATCCCATGGGAAAGAAAGTGATCACTAGAGTACCTCTGGTCATGGTGCGTGTTTCTAAATAAGGCAAAACTGAGGGAGGGGACAGCGTTGCGATGTAGTGTTTGGCAAGTACCATTCTCACAGTTAGTAATGTGTGGCTGCTCTCATCCTTGTATAGGATTGATTGATTAGTTACATTATCGTAGCTCTAAGCAATACGATGGCTGTAGGCGAAGGTTTGGATTTATTAACGTCGCACAAGAAGCAACACGAGGGCCTTGTAATGTTGAACCTTGTTCAAGTGACGAAGAACACATGAGTTGGCAGAACCTTCTCCAAACTTTCCCATCATACCAGCGGGATAACTGAGCCTCAAAAGATTCAATGTGTATTTGAACCAGCCACACGGTGAGTCAATAGAGGTATCAAGTTTCGAACCCACAATTCGTCGAAAACTGACAGCCGCGATTCCGCGACTACTATCACTAGGTCAATGGTAACACTTCTCGTGAGGTAACAGGCTAAATTTCCCTTCGGACATGGCGTAACCCTAATCCTCAATCATTCTAGAGCTTTTATGTAAGACTTGCCATTCATTGTTTATCTGTCACGCACATACTTACCGCATCAAGGTCGAGGCTCGAATTAATCCCTTGCCATAGTATTAAAAGTTAGCAGCGGGAGGTGATAACTCAGGCGTTGTCCTTGTCACTTGACCGAGGTTCAAAATTACGTCCTTCGCCAATAGCCCTCGTATTGCTTCGAGTGCAATGTTATTAAAATCACCCAATCAATACAAATACTTAAACGGTGATTACATTTATAAATATGTATATTTTTCACGTGTTCGTTGGTTTGTGAGGATGTCGGACGACCAGCGCATTCATCGTCATCGATCTTTAATACCCTTTCCCCTTTGTCTTGAGTGAGTGAGTGAATGTAAAGTTTATTGGCGCAAGAGCCAGATATGGCTATGCTGCGCCAAACAAGATTAAACTGTGGTCTAGACGTGAAGCTGAAAAAAAGATAAAAAGTGGTTGACAAGAAGGAGGGTTGAAAATAGAGAAGGATCGCTAGGGTATCCCGGGGACGCGTCACCCGTGTTTGCCAAAGACAGTAAACCACATAGGAAAGAAAAAGATCACTCAGGTCCCTCGGTTTCGTGAAGCCCGTACTTACCTGAAGAAGGCAAGCCCTCGAGGGCCCCTTTTGTCTTGAAATGTCAACATGTATTTGAAATGTTTGTGCCACTCAAAAAGACTTTCTGGACATTCTTTCATTCTTGTAAGCTTCATGGATCATTTGGAAAATCTCTGACGAATTTGTTGAGTTTCACACAATATTTGACGATATACAATGATGCTCGATGGCTCACAGCATATTCACTTTCCACTCAAGCATTAACACTTTCAATTTAGGAGAGTGAGTGAAAATTATTATGGGTTTCAATGGTGCAAAAATCAGATGCGGAAATGCAGCTCCAAACAAAGTAACTGATGTAGAAGTTTGCAAAAGAGGGAAGAAAGTTAAAAATCATCGACAAGAAGGAGGGAGGGAGGGAAGGACAGTGGAGTTTTATGGCGCAAGAGCCAAAGTAGTGTTGTGCCAAACGTTTGTTAACATCAATAAAAATTATATAAAAATACGAGACAAACACAGGGTGACAAAAAGGTGAAAGGTTAAAATTTCAAATATGGTATAAAAGACCAATTTTATTTAAAAAAATCAAATTGATTACGGTGGAATTCCCCCCTCCCAAACATGTCAAATAAGCTTAAAGCTGATGAATTAAAGTAAACGCGAATATGATATTGAAAGACAGGACAGTCAATTAAAATGTGATGTACAATATATGAAACATGGCAGGAAGGACACTCGGGAGTACCCTCCCAAAGCAAAAGATGTTTATGTGTAAACCGAGTATGTCTAATGCGAAGTCAAGTCAATCTGACATCCATTCTTTGCATTGAAAGAACTGGACATTGTCCAATGATAGACGTCACCGAGTGTAGTTTCTTATTACATTGAAGATTCCATGATTCCTGCTATATCTGATGAATAAAGTTTAAAATGAGATGTCTAGTCATCTAGCAGGAATGTGAGCTGAAGAGGATTCGATACTGATAGTGCAGCCGAGTTCGCTTGTTCATTGCCTAAATTACTTACATGACTAGGTATCCAACAGCATTTTACAACATAACCCCTGCTATACAGATTGCAAATGATTTCAGTAATGTCAGACACAATAGGATCACTGCATTCGTCCAGATGTACCAATGTTTCTTGGACGTTCATGCTGTCAGTATAAACTAACTACGAACTTTAGAAAACTGGGGTTTTCCACTAATATGAGCACACAGCAAATGACGACAGCTTCGGCAGTATATATATTGCAGGAAGTGTCGAGCTGATAACTGTGCCTGATGTCATTTGAAACGACACAGCCGATATATCGAGCTCGTTTTAATCCCTCCGTGTAAATTTGAATGAAATCCCCGCATTGATGGAAAGCAAATAAACTTAGGAAAACAATTGGATATGCGGTGCATTTGCTGTGTGAGGCAAAAGGGTTATGATAAAGGAACCTTAGTATATTCCAATTAGGAAACTTCCAGAGTTGGATACATAATGGAAGTTGAGTTCTACCATGATTTTTTTCATCGAGAAGGAAAAGTCGAAAATAGTTAAACATAGCTAAACATAAACTAGGATCGCGTCATCCGCGTTTACTAAAGAGAGTTTTGTTTTACAAACGTCACACAAAAAGCAACACGAGGGCTATTGGTGACGGACCTTGTGATTTTGAGCCTCTGTCAAGTGACGAGGACGACACTGATGCTGGCAGCCCCCTTTCCTAACTTCCATTCCACGTCAACAGGAGGACTTGGGGCATCGGCAGATTTAACGTGCATCAGCCCCGGCTTTACGACAGGTTTAGTGGCATCAAAACCCAAACCCGTGACTCGACGAAACCGCCAGTCCGTGGCCATGATCACTAGGCTATCGCGGTCACAAAAAAAATAAAATAAATAGCATGAGAAGGAAAAATATCACTAGGGTGCATTGGGGACGTGATGCTCAAAGAAATTAAGCCCTGGGGCTTTACTATGGGCAAAATCTATAAACTCTAACGGTTTGGAGTTCATTAAAGCGGTTCTCCTAGCTTATGTCTCATCTTTCAAATATCGAACCCATGGAAACCTCCCTCCAACTCTCAGTATTAGATGGGAATAATCAGTCTTGATTGCTGGGCAAACTCTGTACAACTCTTAATGTTAAAGGAAAAAGTATTTCATCAACCTAATTAAGCTATCAGAGACAAATTCCCTATTTATTCGTAGTTAAAACTTTTAAAAGTATAATTAAAACTTCAGTATGTTAGATTATCATTTTCAGACAAATTTATGCTAACTTACACAATAATAACGGAGAAAGAGGGAAAAAACTTGAATTTAATATTTGAAAACAAAAGCATACATTTGCGCAGATTAATCGTTGATCGCAGTTGAGCAAAAAAAAAAAAATTGTCTAAACTAATTATGTAGATGAAATGAGATTTTAACCTTCAATTTCGAAAAAGTTTTTAAGTGAAAATAACGTAAGTACTGAAGTAATACGAAAAGTTAATTATGATCAGCACGAGTTTATCGTAACGAGTTTTTGGAAAACCGTGACTTAAAAGCGAATTCTATTTTTTCTTCGTTTTCTTAATGATTCTATATCAAACTTGGAAACTACTGCAATTAGAAAAAGCACTGCTTTTTTAATGTGCAAATCAAACAGAAAAAAATGTAGTTAAAAATCTATCGGATCTCAATCAGTAATTCCACCCAATAATGACGATTTCTGAAGTATTCCACAAAAATTGATTCGAAGGAGACGTTTTGTCTTTTTAAATATTTTATTCTAATATGAATAATTAGAATTATGTTGTTTAGTCGTCCCGAAAGGTGGCGCTGTCAAGCGCTTCACCAAAATGTACATATGGAACTTGATCGAGTTAAAAGAAACGCATTAAGATGCGATATGCGTAATTTTATCTTTTTCTGAGAAATCTTTCGAACCGAAAGACGAATTTAGAATGGAAATTGTTTTCGAGGAATTCTGAATAATGTCTACCCCCCTTTAACAAATTCAAAAAAATTAAAATTTTAAATTTAAGAACAGATTCTTAATATTTGCCCATTTATGTCAAATTTACATTCAAAATCGAATGAAAAGAGGAGAAAACTTAACAATATTATGGTGTTCACTCACAACAAGTGACGCTGATTAGCCCACTTCACCGAAAGTCATATGTTACATGTATTTCTATTTGATCGTTAACGGCGTAATTAGAAACAACACGAGTGCTACTGGCGCCGGACCTCGAAATTTTAATCCTCGAGGTTAAGTACTGAGGACGATATTTGGACTAATTTCTTTTTCCAAACTTCCACATCATGCTAAAAGGAGGACTTGTAGCCTTGATAGATTTAATTTTCATCAGCTATGGTGCACGCCGGATCTTGAGTGGCATCAGACATAAACCGACGACTCCATAAAAGTAATGTTGACAACGAGCTCGCTACCATGATCATTAAAATAACGCGGTTCCAATTAATTTATTCCACGCGGTTATAACATTGATTAAAGTGTAGTAATCTAAGATTAAAAGAAAATTAAACAATGAAATAAAGTTTACAATCATGTTCGTTTAATATTTTCCATTTGCTCGACACTAGACATAGTCGTTAGATCCCACTCTACATCAACATCTTATTGAGAACTTCGATCTTTGGTTGATTTAATTTTCAGCAGTTTCGATACCAGACGATTGTCTAACCCGTTCAAGACCGGTGAAAAAATAATCTCTTCCCAGGCCTGCTTGCTCTGAACGTGTACGCACGTGCGGGACCGTGTGATTTTCCTCGTTAAGCCTAATTTCATATAAAAATTCATATAAAATCATCCTTGCGATTAAATACGCTGAAACTTACAGATTATTACCATTTATAGATTCTAAATATACCGTAGAAATGTTTTATGATATTTAAAAAATAATTACGAATTTTAAAGAAAATATATTAATTTTGATAAAAAATTTTTTATAAATACGAAAACAATAATAATGACGAAATTTTTTTTGATTTACTAGAAGTTCAGATACAGATAAAATGCTAGAGAACTTAATACAATATATATATATATTAAATGAAATAAAATTACAAAATAATGCTTAAAACTTTTGAAGCTTATGAAGTTCAAATTCCCTTGATCTAGCAGGAAAAAAAAAAAAAAACTTGGAACCAAAAGCGAGAATTGAAGGTCAACACTCCGTGGAATGATATTTTAATATATAATGGGTTTCAACCGCCATTTGATGACCGATAAAAATTCAAAAATAACGTTTCTATTTGAAATCACACCAGTGTGATCATAAACCTTGTGGCACGTTGACACCCGTCACAATCACGATACTGAGGGCCGTGAACGGAGAATCGCGCTAACTCGTATGCATGATCACGGTCCTGAACTGGTTCAAGGATGGATTGATTGATGTTTTTTTTCCCCATCGTGCATAAAAGCAACCACACCGATAATGGCAACTGACTTGGAAATTTTAAACCTTGGTCAAGTGACACGATAAATAAGTTCGACACCTGACCATGCCAATGATACGGTATTTTTTCCTTTGTCAAATTGTTCTGTTTATTTATCTCTGCCAGACTCAAAACTCCACTAATCAACGTAAACCCGTATATAGCCTGATGAGATAGACATTGCTTGTGCACTCCATTCCACTAATTTCAGGGCCACACCAACTTGATGACATTGAGCTTAAAGAAATTTAACGAGCTACAGATTGGACTTATTAGCGTCGCAATGAGAAGTAACACGGGGGCTTTTGGTTTGGTTTAGTTTTTAATAACGCCACACTAGAAGCAACACGAGGGCTATTGGCGACAGACCTCGCAATTTTGAACCACGGTCAAGTTACGAGGACGCCACCTGAGCTGGCACCCCCCCTTTCAAATTTCACACTATGTCAAGAGGAGAACTGGGCACCTCAACCAAATTTAATGTGCATTAGCTCCACTACACGTCGGGTCTTCAGTGGTCTCAAAATTAGAACATACGATTTGGTGAAATCAATACCAAACACGACACCGCGACCATCACTTCTAGGCTACCGAGGTCACAGGACTTCCCTCGAATCGAAGATTGAAGGAAAGAATGTCTGTAACTAAAATGCAACCTTGACCACTCACATTCCAATGTCGTCAAAAGATTTGCTGGAAAAATTGGAAGTTTTCGGCTGTCCGTTAAATATTGCAAAACATATTTCCCAGATTTGAGCCATGGTCAATCTACGGAAGGACGAGATCTAACCCAGTCATTATGAGTCAGTTATTCAACCGACTAAGCTATCTCTGCCTAAAATGCAATTACATTTTATTATTTTTTGGGACTAATTACGGTTGTGGAGTGAGTGAATGAAAGTAAAGATAATCGGCTCGCACAAGAGCCAGATGTGGCTATTCTGCGCTAAACAAGATGTAACAGTGATCTAGACATTAGAAAAAAAAATTATAACAGAAAAAAGTTTGACAAGAAGGAGTATCGAAATTACAGATGGATCACTGGGGTATTCGGAGACGCTTCACCCGTGTTTACTACAGACATTAAACCCATGTGAAAAAGGATTTCTAGGGTGCCTCGGGGTCATGATGCCCGTACCTATCTTAAGGCAAGTCCTTGAGGTCCCCTGATATAATCCACAGGGGCAGGGTGCCAGGTTATACCCCCAGACACTATGTACCTATTTTTAGTCTCAACTTACGACATGAGTGAGCTACGGTGAAACTGTTTTTCATACCCGGCCATCAAGTAGGTGTTGCGGTTGTTAGCCGAATATTCTGGGTCGTGAGTTCCGTGACCTGCGATGTAAAATTATTCTACACCAATTGGGTCTCTCAGCTAGCGTTCCTTCCAATCCCCTGGAAAGATTCCAATCTGAAACATTCTTTTGAATCAATTGGTTGATTAACATCGTACTTAGAAGCAATAAGAGGGGTTTCGGAGATGCACATTGTCATTTTGAACCTAGGTCATGTAATTAGGAGTTGATCAGACAACTCGCTCTCTAAACTTCTACTTCCTCTATCAATCCGTAGGGGTTCAAGAGTTTGAGCAGCAACAGATTTAACATGCATCAGGTTGCAGCACATTAAGTCTTTAGTTGCATCGGGACTTGAACCCACTACTAGACCAAAACAACGACAGTCATGAAATCGCGACCATATGATGAAGTCCTCATGATCTCTAAAACCCATCATCTAATCTCTATGAAAATAGGATCCGTGAACTTACGAGAATACTCATAAAACACGTTTTCCCGTCGTTATGCTGGGTTCGAGATGAACGTAAACAAAGTTTGCAAGAATCGATGAATGGTTCGGTGATGGATAAAAATCTGTCTTGAAGAATGATGATATCTACTACTAATTATATCAAGCCGACCCTCACATACTGACTGTGAGTTAGTGAATTTTAAATGGGATTTACGGTAGAAGAACTAAATCTGACATTGGTGTTCCAAACATTTAGATGTAGTGAGAACGAATACCTGTCCTAAATCTCGTTATTTAACCAAGGCTCGTAACTAATAGATTTGTCAGCAATTTTTCAGATGTAGTCCGAATGCGATGTCAATTAAAAAAAAAAAGTCAAACTTTTTTTTTCTTCTTTTCAGAGCATCACTTTTACACTACACCCTCCTAACGAGTTCTTGGCAACTGCTTTTTGTAACTGTGAAACCAACTGATTGTAAAATGCAATAAATGTGAGTTGGCCCCTAAATCAAACTTTCATACCACTCAGAATACATATATTCCAAGAAATTCCTAACTGTGAAACCTCTTTTTCTGTTTGATCCTAATTCAAAGTAATGCTTGGTGACAAACAGTTTAATTTACTATAAATCGCCAAATTGATAACCCTACCACAAAATCGAAACAGTTATAAAATCGTAATTTTTAACTTGGTAACCCAGACTATAAGACGACCCCGTTTCTTGTCTCGGCATTTTCACGCTGGACCTTGACCCTTCTTTAGAAGTTTAATTGGACACTTGACCGACTTTTGTTTGATATACGTATAAGTGATCCGAAGAAATATCTAAAGCTTCCTTATTATGGTGCTGCCTAACAACCACCTAGTAAAGCCACAACAAAAGTTTTAAAACCGTGACTGAGAAAAGAGCTGAGGAAATGAAAGAGGAGAGAGATGAGTTCACCGGACGAAGCTAGATTTGGCAGGTTGAAAGCCAAGTTGCTTCTTGTTGCAATTGGAGTTTTTGTGGTTGGCATGTGTATTTGGCTTCCACAACATTTTTAAATTATTGTTACCTGCCATATTTAACTTGTGATGTTTTTTAAATAAACTGTGTTATCTTGGATCGTGGTCATTTCTGTATCCTGAATTACTCCATTTGGAGAAGACATTTATACAAACCTGGTCGTTACGCAATCATCTGTCACAATCGCATTGACTAAGCAGGATATCAGTTTCATCGTTGCCTAGCCTCTTCAAAGATTCGAAAAATGGTGATGAAAGCAAAATCAGCATAAATAGAGTATTAGAGAAATTATTTCTTGTTTGAAAACAATGAATATCGCGAATTTTACGGTAAACGTGGCCCGCAATCAAGTGTTCATTAAAAATTCAGGTTGGGCAGAAGGAATATCAGTTTCCTAGCCGAAAGAGCCTCGCAATCATTATCCTTATAAGTAATTTTTTCCGTTTTTTTTTAAACATTTCTTATTCAATTCATTTTCTCAACTGCAATGTTTAGGAAATTGTCATTTCGACATCTTCCTGCTTCCTATCTAAATGACTTCCAGTTTTAAAAAAAGCGAGCCAATTTTCGAAGTGTTTCATTTTATTCAAAACTCAAGTTTTTCATGCCTTTTTTTCTATGCAGAAGATTTCATCTAGTTTCCTGTTCTAATGGCTTCGAGTTTGGAAGTAGCGCGTTTTGAAAATTGCCCCAAGCTGTCCGCTAAAATAGCACTTCTTTTTCCAGACGACACTTTTTGAAAAGTCCTTCCCTGAGTTTTCTTAATGTTGCATTTAAAAACAACTCCATGGCAATTTACGCTGCACTTATTCATTCTAAACGAAAGGGACGAGAACGGCACTTGAGCTCTCCCCCCCCACACACTGGCAGGTTGGTCTTATTAACGTCACCCTAGAAGCAACACGAGGGCTATGGGTGATGGACTTCGCATTTTTGTACCTCGGTCAAAAGACGAGGATGACACCTGAGCTGGCATCTTCCTCACCTAATTTCCACACCATGCGAACGGAGGACACTCGGCCTAGACAAATTTAACGTGCATTATCACCAGCTACACGGTGGTCTTTTGTAGCATCAAGTCTCGAACCAACGACTCGAGAAATACCCACGGCCGCGAGTGCGTGACCATGACCACTAAACTACCGCGGCCAAACATCACCCCTTTGGCATCCAACTCCCACAACATACCAATGTAAGGATTTCATTCCTCAATAGATTTAATGTGTATTAGCTTCTTTATACGACGGGTCTTAAGCAGTATCAGGACTTGAACTCGTTACCAGACCGAAACAAAGATGGATATAACTTCGCGAACTTTAGAACAAAACCACTCACAACACTAGCCGAATACAAAGTTACGAAAGGTTGAAAATGGAGCAGATACTGACATTTTCATTTGATCGAAGTTTCTAAAATAAGCATGTTCTGCATTCAAATGATGCACTTATAATAAATGAACAAGTGAAAATTTAGATAAGGGAACACCAGCTCAAGTGTCACCCTCGTCACTCCACGTTGTCCAGAATGACGAAGCCCGGCATTAATAGCCCCTACGTAATTAATGCGTACTTCTTATGAAATAAAAATATGTAAAAAAAACCTTCGACGGGAATGCATATTGTTTGAATATATTTAGATATTTAATTAGACTTGTGTATTTTATTTTACGAAATATTCCTTCCTAACTATATTTTGAGCAACATAATCGCGAGTTTAATCAACCAAATGACAAATTTGAATACAATTCGAAATAGTATAGTCACACACAACAGGTATTTAAAATAAAATTAAAATCGAGAAAAAAAAAACTTTCAACAAATTCCAAACATAAATATTCAAATCATGCACACTTTTTTTTAAATACGAGATATTATAACTAAAGCTAAAATACGAGATACTTTTAAGTGTGAACGTTTTGTATTAGACATTGATAAAAGGAAATATCTCAATGCGATTAAATTTAAGTATTATCAACTTTTAAAACCAGAGATATAAATAGCAATGTTGAATTTTCAGCGACACAAAGCACATTACAGAATATACTCGAAATATTTATAATGTATTAAATACTACAATTAATACAGGAGACAAAAATTCTATTTAAAATTTCATTTCTCAGTTGGACTTTAATTCGGTTAAATAATATTCGTAAATATCTACATCTATTATATAAAAATACCATTATGAATGCGTTAATATTTAACTTTTAATACATAACATTTGAGTATTCTTTTTGTGCATGTGCCAGATTTTATTATTTGTTACATTAGTTAATAATTTTTCGTAACAATATTTGTCTTTTTATAAAGATGTTCATGTGTTCCTGTATACAAACATTAAATGATGAATCACATCAAAGGCAAAAGGTTTACGACATTTTGCAAGAATTTCATTGCAATTGTTTATTTTTTTGTCAGATGAAATCACTGTTCCGAATTTAATTTCGAAATTGAATAATAATTATAATTTAATATAATATTCTTCTGTATGGTAATATATTTAAATTTTCAATGATACACTTCAGAAGATACAATTTTTCACAAAATGCCTCGTTAAAAATGTGTCAATGCCATTTGATTGTATTTCTGATTGAATATCTTATATATTCATTTAATATTCTTAAGAAATCAAAAGAAAACAAATTTCATATTCATCAACGACATATAAATTTTAATTTGTTTAATTCAACAACCAATTCTTTATGATAAAACAAGTCATTTAAGTTTTGTTTCATATTTACATGTAACAATTTTATATAATCATATCACTGTTATAACAGAACGGAGCTTTTCTATAATTCTGTGAACTAAGCTTTACATGTATATATTACAAATTAATATATTTGAAATCGAACAGAGAAATTCTAATAACAGAAGAATCTAAACACGAATAATTAAGTCCTGATACTTAATATATTTCATTTTTAATGCTAACCAAAGTAACTCTTGTACATTCAGAATTAATTTCTTTAGAATTCTTTTTACTATTTTTAAAGTTATGTTTCAATGAAAAGCGTCATTTTGAGCATCTTCCACAAACTAATTTGCTGAAAATAAAGATTAAAGAACGATTCTTATAATGAGATGTTCGGTAAAAATGTTACTACTAAATCATTTCCACTTACAAAATCCAGTTTATTCTAATTTATTAATACCGAATGATAAGTTAGAAATAAAGAACAACTATATTAGGACTAAAAATGAAATTTTCTAAAACGAAAGTTTAAAATACGGTTGAAAAGTAACGAATACGTACAAGGAAGTTAACATTTGTTAAAAATACAAAGATCTGATAGAATTTGTATCAATTAAAATAAATTTCTATCATAAATCATAAGCACGATTCTATAATGACCAATCAATGGAATTTTCTTTTTCAAAAAGTTCGAAAAAACAACTGACATTCACGTTCTTCCGAACACTAAAATGCGCAGATTATTAAATATTATAAGATGATTTTAAAGCTTTAAGTGATTTATAACAATTTCGATTAAAAAGACCACAGAAAATGCTGTAAATAAAAGAAAGTTCAAAAACAAATTTTTATCTTATTAAAACTTCTAGACAACACGTTAATGAAAAAGTGACATTTTACAGTTTTCTAACCTATTTTTAAAAGAAGTAGTTTGAATTTCTCAAAAATCACACATACATATTTTCCCTTTAAATTATATATCGCACAATTATTATCAAATGAATTGGGTCCTAATCATGAAGTTATTTTTTAATATAATAAATTTAATTAAAAATATTGCTAAAAGAATTACATTTCTTAAATCGAAACGATTCTTTGAAAGCACAAAAAATAATACATCATTAATGATCAAAATTACAGCAAAAAAATGTGAAGAGAATTTAATCAACACAAGCAAAAGTAAACAAGTTATAAATATTACGAAAACTATACAATTGCACTAGCGAATAAAAACACCCCACCAAGCAACAAACACGAACAAAATACTTTTTATCCGAAACGATAAAACTATTTTTTTTAAAGATTGAGAAATAATAATCTGAATCCAAAGAAAAAAAAAATCTTATCTAATATACCAAAGTGAAAAAATATCATACCTTGCTTTCTCTCTCTTGGCTCCAATCTTCACCCAACTCTTCCAAGTAAAATGAAAATTTTCGCGGCTTTATCTTGTTCAACGGGCGATCACAAAAGATCCGAGTGAAATCAATTAATTCTACATCAAAGTCCACCAATTGAGAGGCTTTCCATTTCGAAGACTCCGTCGAACTGTTCTCTTCAACACCGAGGTCAGGCGAAAACCATGACAAATACAACAACTAAGCGGCGAAAGAACATACATACTCTGTCCACGCAACTCTGCTCTGACCATTTCGTCCCTAGTTTCAACCAGATGGCGCTGCTGTTCACGGTAGATGAGACTTCCCGAGTTTTCTTTGATTCTTTCACTCGCGAGATCTTGGAATATTTGGATATGTCGGCAGAGGACAAGAGTTAAGAATTGATGGGTCTTACGATCGTGCGTATTCTGTAGTTAAGCTCTTTTATTTATGTTTGAGTAAACTGGAAGAGGTGAGGAGAGTTTTCACTGGGGAATGAATTAGGGAAGTGGGCATTTTGCTTCGGTTAAAAAAGGGAAATGATTTTTTTGTAATGGAATTTCAAAATGCGAAAAATTATGTTGTTCAGTGATTAAAGATTTAAATGACTTCTGTATTAGTAGTCGAATGAAAAAAAAGTAATAAATAGGATGCACAGACATGATTATAGTAATTATAAAACATAGTAAAATTGAAAGTTAAATAATTACTCAGTCAAAGCTTTTTTTAAAAAAAAATTTGGTTCTTGTATACTATTTTTGAAAATAATTCATCTCTCAAACATTATTTTGCCATTTTATATATTAATAATGTATTTATTAACAGTTCACACCTTGCTGTAAAAGGAAATTCAAAGTAACATTCTGTCTTGTTTGAAATTATCTACGTTTTTCATGAGAGTGTTTGTTTTTTGAACTGGCTGAAATCGATGATCCTTTATTTATTTTCGTAAAATCATAATAAATCGACACGAGTCGCACTATATTTTTCTAATTGAGAACTTTAATGCAATAAAATTGGAATAGTAATAAAAAAATTATTATACAACATCAGGCTTTTTATAAAACATTTTCAATGATGGTGAAGTTTGGACAGAGAGGAGTCTGTTCAGATATTGTCTTCGCAATTTGACGGAGGCTCAAAATTACGAGGTCCGTCGGAAATAGCCTTCGTGTTGTTTCACGCTGCGATTTTGAAAAAACAATAAAATATCTTAATGATGGTATGGCTTGATAATATTGAGAATTCTATGTATCCATTTAATTTCGCCTTGCCTATTGTCTATTAATAATTACATTAATATCATGAAATTATGTAACAAATATTATACAACAGCAAATAGCTATATTTCCTTAAAAAGTGTATATTAAATGTATTTTCTCTACTATGACTGTGATACACTTGTCCCAAAGAAGTATAAATTGCTTTATTCTTGTATAAACAAATTATTCTTAAAAAAGACAGGTTTTTATTATTTTAATATAATTGTATTTAAAATTTCAAGGCATATATATATCTTCCTTTAACTAAGAAAGAAATAATATTTTTTTCAAATTAACTGTTAAGTTTAATCCACCTAAAAAAACCCTTTTCATTCTTAAATGACGGATGATTTCTTTATAACGCTTATGATTTCTGTGTATTCTCAATAACACCTATTAAGATACCAGATTCTTTAGAGAAAGTTTTGTGACTAAACGTCAATTACAATTCAAAATTTTACTACACATAAGAATATTATAACATTTACTTTTTCATTGGGACAGATAACTAAGGTATCCTGGTGGTGATGGTCCTGATCTCGCGAAAGGTTTGCTTTCATCGAGTAGGGTATTTGAATCATGAGGCCATGACTGTTTGTCAATATCGCATTGAAAAGTAACGCGAGGGCTATTGGTGACGCACATCATAATTTTGATTCTCGGTCAAATGAAGAAGAGGACACCTGAGCTAACACTTCCTTCTTCAAACTTGTACACTACGCCAACGGAAATACTGAGGACTTCAACCAGATTTAATGTGCATCACCCCCGCTACACGGTGGGTTTTTAGTGGCATTAGAGTTCGAAACCACGACTCGACTAATACAACTCCATCGCGACCAGGATCAATAGGCTACTCTGGCTTGTGTAAGGAAGATTGATACACCTTGAATATGTCCGATTTTTGGTACATCCATCTCTTAAGAGTTTATTTTCGAGTCCGGTATCAAGAACGCATAGTTCGTGCCTTTTTTTTTCAACTTGAGTGACCCCTCCCCGGAATACCTAGTGATTAAATTTAGTATCGACCCGACTTTTTGTCAATTTTTTTTCGATCTTATCTACGTCAAGATCGCTACCACGTCTGGTTTGACGCAGTATTGTTAGATTTAGCTCTTGTGTCATAAAAACAAACTTTCATTCTCGTGCGCCCTCCAATGCAATTCCAATCAGGATTTGTCGTGAGAAATAAAACGGAAATTTTTTAACCTTAATGAAATAATAAAAATCAAAGTATTCCAGTAGAAAAATGATGGGAGCCTAATTCATGTTAAATCTGTCGGGACTCAAATACCTCACGTTGGGGTAGAGTAAAAATTAGGAATGAGAGTTTCCCCCTGAGATGTTACCCTCCTTGCCGAATCGCTGTTCTATATATTGAGTTGCGTTGTTTCTGTCCCGAATGGTTATGAGCGCAACGTTAGCAAACAATCAATCAATTAGTAGGGAAAGTATCCCCCCCCCCCAAGAGGCAGCATTACACTCATAGTTTACACAGCAAAGAAATACGACTTGTCCTTATGCCTAATTGAAGTGTGTATGGAATTTTTTTTTTTGATTAATTGTTTCTTAACATCACCCTTAGAGGCAACACGAAGACTACTGCCGACGGACTTCGTGATTTCTGACCTCGGTCAAGGGACGAGGACAACCACCAGAGCTGGTTACCCTCTTTCGAAACTTCTACACCAAGCCGTGAGAGGACCTGGAAACTCGACCACATTTAACGTGCATCAGTCTCTCTACATGGCAGTTCCTTAGTAACCTCAGACCTCGAACCCGAGATTCGACGGCATTGAGCTCGCTACCATAACCACTAGGCTACCTCGGCCACGAAATGTATATAGATGTTTAACAAGATATATACATTTAAATAATCAAAAAATATGTAATCTTGTAAATATTCCATACTTTATGTATTCATATTTTGATTCTTTACAAATTTATCAATTGATTTATGAGTTACACTCTTTTTCTTGATAAAGAGTCTTATAACACGTTCTGTGGAAGCTGTAGCTTAGAGGATGAGGCAATGGATACGATGCACCTTAAACCTGTCAAGGGCCCAAAGTCCTCCCATTGGCGTGGTGTGAAAGTTAGGAGAGAGGGTTCCAGCTCAGGTGTCACCCTCATCATGTGACCGAGATTCGAAACTATGAGGTCCGTCACCAATAGCCCGTGTTGCTCCTAGTGCGATGTTAATAAAATCAACCAACCAACCAAACAAACAAATAACACGTTCTTCTTTTCAATGACTTTTCCACATGAGATTAATGCTCTCCATTCGGATCATATTCTTCCATGATGATTAAAAGTGTATCCGTCTGGATATGAACGCTTCTTTCATATTGTAATAGTCGAGGTAGCCTAGTGGTCATGGCCGAGGACTTGCGACTGGTTTTGTTCTCGACGAGATTTGATGCCAATGAAGGCACGCCGCTGTGTAGATGGGATGATGCATGTTGACTCTGGCTGAGGTCACAAGTACTACCGATGATGTGATGCGGATTTTTGGAAAGGGAGATGCCTGTTGTCGTCACTTGATCGACACCCAAAATTATGAGGTCCGTCACTAATGGCCTTCTTTTTGCTTTTCAGTGCGACGTTAATTACCAAACACATCACTCGTTCTTTTTCCTGAATTTCAAAGTCTCAGTAATACGATACAAATAAACGAATAAAGACTTAACTTTTAAATAAATGGTGGATATAGAAATTAACCTTTAAATAAAGTATGGATACTATATTAGGGAGCAAACTGTGTATGTAATAATTTTTTACTGTAATATATGAATAGGATGGTCTTTGTTAAATTTTAATAACACCGGTAAAAAGCGAGTTTTTGCAACATGGGTTTCCTTTCAAACTTCACACTTATGTAACATAATTTCTTATACCTAAAATTTTAAGAGCAATAGGGAACGTTCAGTGAAATTAATTTATTCAATAATTAGTTTCAATAATTTATTTTATTATTTGACGTTTATTAAATTATCATCTAAAATAAGAACGTGTAAAAATTCTTAGCTCTTTTAAGTGTTGGATTTGGAGACCAATAGGAGACTTGGCGAGAAACTTGTCGTGATGTTTAATTCTTTAAATAATTAGTTTTAATCAGTTTTCATTAATTTTAGCTATATTATCGTATTGTCAGTGAAAACAATCGTGGATAGAAAATTTCAGCTCGATTAAGCGCTTTAAAAGGTGAGAAAAAAGAGCTTTTAATGTTTTGGCTCTTGGACATACAATGTAACAGAAAACCACTGAAAAGATTGTGTAACTCGTTTGAAATTTTCCCATAAAGTATTTTTACATACTTAAAAAAATCCAGCCTATACCCTCTCCCTAATAAAACATCTGCAATGCCCACAGGGAGTTGTATTCTAAAAATAGAATAATTGCATTTTTAGAATCTCTTTCGAGATAAGGTCTCGTAAATTTGCTTCCGTACTATGTTGAGAAAAGCTTTCTTTCATAAAAATGCTTCCGAATGGCATGCAAATTAGACGAAATATAGGATTGATTGTCGTTGCTCAGAACAAAATAGAACTTTAGAAAATTTTAACATATATTTATTTGACATTCATAATCAGTTAATCATAAATTACTCGAATTGAAGTGTATCTATCACAAATACAAATGCTCTTTCCTGAAGCATACGTCTCCTTTTTAATATGACCATCTTGTTTTTAGGTAGCAAATTCCGTTGTTCCCATTTTTCTTTCCGACAGAGTTTTACAGTCTTTGTTGAATTCGAATGACGCTTCCCAGGTATATCACAGCGACAAATCTCTATTTTCGACCGTTCTTGTCAAACAATTTCCCCCATTTTTTCAAACATTCAGATACACCTTGTGTGCCGCTATGTAACCGTATTTGACTATTGCGCAACACTTATGCACTTTGGGTTAATGCACTTTTGGTTTTTTTTTACTTAATGTTTACTCTCGCCTTTTTAATGGATTTTCTTCTACTCACAATGTAACTTTGTCCAGGTCAAAACTTTAAAGGCTTTTTTCTCATATTTTAAAGCACTTTATTGAGCTGAAATTTTCTATACACGATTGTTTTGGATGACAATATAATAATTTAATTTTCATTGATAAAAATTAATTGAATAAAAATATTTATTTAAAGAATTAAATTTTATACCATTTCTCGCCAAGTCGCCAAATGGTCGCCAAGGTGAAGGGGTCATTGATTAAACTCTTTTTTGTCAATTATTAAAACTAATTATTGAATAAATTCAATTTGACTCAACGTTCCCTTTTGCTCTTAAAATTTAAGGTATAAAAATTATTTTACGCAAAGTGTGAAGTTTGAAAGAAAATCCATGATCAAAAACACTTGTTTTTTACTGGTGTTATTACATTTTTCGACATTTTACCTTCTTTTTTCACATTGATACTTCTAATGTTTTAATTTTAATCGTGATTTTTTTAAAATCAATGTTTTACACAGCTTGTCCCAAGCACTGCTTTGTGACTACGAAATGAGCGAAAGCACTGTAGCGATTTTATATAAGAAAAAAAGACGCGAAAAAAATTCTGATGAACAGTGGTGATGACGGGATGCGGAATTTTTTGAATGATTCAAAGAATCCTTTTTTCAATGAACTTTGATCTGTAAAGAGAGGAATGTTTGAATAGGCGAATTCAAACTAAACGGACGTGGGAAGAAATTCAATGTGTAACAGTTGTATTGATGGAAAAAAAGATTTTTATATTAAATGTAACCAATACATAGAATTATTTGTGGAATGTATTCTCTTATTTCTAACAACATTACTTCGCGAAGAGTGACAGAATGGAACCATTCCATAACGTTTTACTCCGAAAGTCATTAAATTAAATTCTTCAAATTCTTCTTTACACCAATAATTTCAATCATATTTACTTTCGTATAATTATTGTATACATTTTATGTGTGCTCAGCGTTCAAAGTTAAGAATGAGCATAAAAACATTTCCAAAAGTCTCCGTTCTTAAAACAATTTTATTATTTTTACCAAACATATTTACTAAATTTATTTAAGTATATTTAGAGTTGACTCCTTCAAAGAAATCTTTTAGTTTCTTTTTAGTTTAAATCAACACCAAATATACTACAATAAATGTATTCTTCAAAAAATGTAAAAATACCTAAATGAACTAAATTCTATTATTATATTAAGAAATGAAAAGAATGATGAAAAATACTTTTTTTAACACGCATTCCATTTCCTAAAATTTACAGATATCCTATTTCGAGAAAAAAATAATAAATTCACATGATGCCTACACCACATAATACCATTTCATCACTTTACCGAGATTCAAAATTACGAGGTTTGTAGCCAATAACTCTCGTGTTGCTTCCAGTGGGACGTTAATAAAATCAAACCAAATCACATAATACCACTTCATATTTGTACTTAGAATTACAACAACCGTTTTTCTTTCACTGTAATATAAGAAGATATGGACTACAAACAAACTAAAGAACACGAAATAACAAATTTTTTACCATTTGATTCCAGAATTCGCCAACGCGCCAATTCCCCAAATGCGAGGTCAAACATGGTGTTAATATTAATTATTTTAAATAAGAGGTTAATAAGAACTGAAACTTTCTGTTTATAATGAGTATGTTTTGGAAGAAAAATTACACAACAAGAGTGTAAGAATCGTACAAGAGTACTAATACAAGAAAATGAATAATTACAAATATATCGTATTGATAATGTTAAAGCAGCACAGTCGGAACCTGTAAACTCATGGTTATATTATGGCTTTCTTTTTATGCGATTAGAATTCATTTTTTATTCAGACGGCGTCAGGACTTCATATTAAGAGAAAGCAATAGTACCGTTTTAAGTTTTATACATCGTACGATAAATATGACATGGAGTTCCGATTTGAAATATCAAATTTACACCCCAAGTGACAAAAATTAGAAATATAAGAAAGGAATAAGTCAAATGGTGCTTGCGCATATAAAAACGATCAAAAATGAAGTGTAGGAAAAGAATAGGAATTTTTTACGAAACCAAAATTGAAAGAAATAAACCAACCAAAAAGAGGCAGGAGTGGAAACATTAAAAAGCATCCAAAAACAGACAAGCACAGACCGGAATTAAAAGAGAGAGGGAGAGATGGGGCAAAGAGGCGAAATCCATCACTAACCTTTCAAGAAATGTAGCAATGAAGTAAAAGCTGGAAAGATAATAACAAAAATCCAAGCGAGTAGGAGGAACTTGAAAATAAAATAACACCAATAGAAAGTGAATTTTTTGAACATGGGTTTTCATTCAAACTTCACACTTTGCATAACGTAATTTCTATACCTTAAATATTAAGAGCAATTAGGAACGTTGAGTCAAATTGAATTTATTCAAAAATTACTTATAGTAATTTATTTTATTATTTGACGTTTATTAAATTTATCATCTATAATTAACAAAAGAGAGTTTAAGCATTGACCCTTTCACCTTGGCGATAGATTTGGCGACTTGACGAGAAACTTAGCGTAAAATTTAATTCTTTAAATAATTAGTTGTAATCAAATGATTTTTATTAATTTCATTAATTTATTGTATTGTAATCCAAAACAATCGTGTGTAGAAAATTTCAGCTCAATTAAGTGCTTTAAAATGTGAGAAAAAATCTGTTAAAGTTTTGACCTAGACGTGCAATATGAGATGAAGAAAACCCTTTAAAAAGTCTGAAATGCTTGAAAAAGTGTATGAAGATGAGGGGATATATGTAAATTTGGATCGCTATCAAAACTCAAGTAATAGAGAGGAAAAGTAATTAATATAACAAGACAAAACGAAAACAAAAATAGGGAGGGAAAATCCATGCTCAGGATGTTTCAGTAAAAAGAGAAAAGTGAAAAAGGGCCGGAAGTTCCCTGATCGTAAGGAATAGAGGATGACTTTCGTCACAAAAAGAAAAGATAAAATCCGATCAAAAAGTGGAGATGCGTTTTAGGTTGTCTTTGAGACGCATCCTTTGAAATTTTGAGACAAAAGAGGGTCAATCATTTTAATAATTTTTATTTATCTTTTTTAAACTTGGATTGGATATCCGTCACTATTTCACGGAAAATGAAATGTTCCACTTTGGAATTTCTTCTATAAAGAATAATTTTCAAGATCTTCCGTCTGTGAAATTAGACACATATCTCAAACTTTATTTATTGGTCAAATTCTAAAATTTATGAAATTTTTTTTATTGTGGTTTCCGTAATAGTTAAAAAATAATTTCAAAAGAGTATAACCGTAACCCAGAAATTTTATATCAATGCTGGAATTGATATTATTGCTCAGTTTTTTTTAAATATTTATACTGTAATTCTCGCTTCACTTAACTTCGGTTTAAAAACCTTGGATTTTCACTATTGCTAGTTAGTGAGTTACAACTGTGTATTTAAAAAAAAATTACAATAGAGGTAGATTCTAGGTAGGCGAAGCAAATTAAGCTTTAAATGAGAGGAAAATTTATTTTCAAAGAGGAGTTGTCCAGTAGTTTCAAAATCATCGTTCCGTATTTCTTATTTCACTTGTTTTAATCTTATCTGTCTTAGTGGTGAGGGGGCAAGCTTCGGAAGAGTGTACACGCAACCCCAAATTTTCCTTATCTTTTTTATATAAAATAGGATTTTATGTAATATTTCAGATTTAACTCTTTTATTTTGTATATATTTTATAATATCGTTCTTTATTTATCTCAATGTTGTAGTTGTTCTTTAAAAAAAACACATTTTAAACTAGTCTTGGGCAAATTAATCAAATATGGTTGCTATGCCTCTCTCCCTCTCTTACAGTTATTCATTTATTCCCACTAGCGTATTACCATTAACATCTCTGTAGTGAACCCAAGGTGAACCATTATTAACCCAAGGTGAACCATTATCAACCATTATCAATTCTCGGTTACAGTGAACTTTTTCACTGTTCCCTTCTGAACACGTATTTATCTAATGTTATTTTAAGCTTATAGTGAGCACCTGAGAAAATGTAAGTCTGCGTATTGTGAGGTCAAATTCGTCAGATTTTTTACGAGTATTTTACTGGTGATTTTATACATACATATTAGGACACGCATATTACACACTCTTACACCTTCATCACTGTTTTTGAGAATCTATTGGTCCACTGTTAAGTCACCATTCTTCGAACTACCCCTTGAAAAATCAAAATAATAGTAGAACGCTTAATAAAGACGTCGACTGATTTCCATCTCCTTTCTTTCTTTAGTCAATGTTTCATATCAACATGAGTGTTTCGGATTGAATGTACATTTAATCCTATCAACAGTTTCATAAAAATATCGATAAAAATGACGAATTTCCTTGGGTCCGTGGTAGCCTAATTGTCATGGTCGCAGACTCGCGACCAGTGATGTTTTTGTCTAGTCGTGGGTTTGAACCCTGATGCCACTGAATACTCTCCAAGGGCCAGATTTAACAGGCATAAGCCCATAAGCTGATGCGTGTTAAATCTGGTAGAGGACCCAAGTCTTTCCGTTGGTGTGTTGTAGAAGTTCGAAAAGGGAGTTCCAGTTCTAGTGTCGTCGTCTTCACTTGAATGAGGTACAAAATTACCAGATCCGTCGCATATGAATCTCGTATTATTTCTTAGTACAATGTAAATGAAATAATCACATCATATGGCAAATTCTATAGAGGGCAAATCCTTATTAATTGTGCATTAAATAAAAATAATTAAACGTATTGAAAATGGAACCAATTAATCTGCGATATATGTAATGAATTTACCTTTTAAAACTTAGTTTTCGAATTATCACAGTGTTATCATTGTAGTTCATGAAAAAATTCAGGATGTGGCGAAAAATTTATACATATAGTTGAAAAAGCGAGGAAGCTCTTTTAATCCTAACAAAATCACGTTAACGTTATTATAGGAGTAATTTCTCACTCCAGTAAATGAATTTTATTTTATTAATTTGGGGAAGAGATTTATAAATGGGCTTAGATATATTATAAGAATTACGTATTTCCTGAACATTATATAATATATTCTTTATAATTATTGCAAATAATATTTTGTTGTGCGTTTTACAAATGAAGTTGGTACATATTCTACATCGCTCCGCACATTATACCTTCTAATTTTTTTCTTGTTCAGGTACAAATTCCTTGCTTAGATGAGGAAGGTGATATTGGCATTGTTTCCTCAACCTTTATGCCAAGTATTTCTAATATAATTATCTTCAGATTAGGTGACTAATTAGGTCTTGTTAATAGTTCTTTAAGAAACGGTTGAACGGGAGAAAATCTTAATTGTAAATGATAATTTTCCTTAGTAATGTTTATAATTTTGCAAAATGCAAGATTGATGTTTGAGCTTATACCCGCTGCTTTCAGTAGTCCATAATAAAATACTGTCAAAGGCCATCTTCAAAAAAAAAAAAAAAAAGATTTATTGATGCACATCATCGCCTTCTACATTGCCTCTTTCATTATTGCTCATACTGTCCTTATAATCACTAAGAAATATAATTCTTTTCTAACATAATTAGTTTTTCATTTAATCTTTTTCTTTTCCCAACGCTATATTATAAAATTATGCTCACGCTAATAAAATAAAATGAATAAAAACACTTCTGAAATAATTATTTCCGTACCTCTCAACTTATAATTGACTTTCTAGAAACAAAAATTGTAACTACGGTACTTAAAAGCAAATAAAACCTTCATCAAGTAATTTTGAAAAACTTGCACTTACGGTACCGTAGGTGAGAAATATCACCTCAGATAAGTTTTTCTTTGATATGTAACTAAACGAAACACGTAACAAATGTGAATTATTTTATGATAATGGTTGCCGCGAGCTCAATTATTGTTGTATAGTTTGTTAAACCGCAAATGGCAACCCTAGTCGAAAAGGAGAAAGAAAACAGGACTCGGAAAAAATGGCGACGCTGCGCTTACGTCGAATTCGAATCTCTTTCTCGAAAGATAATTAACCCCACCTTCTGATTTGAGCTATTTATGACTATGTGTGTGTGAAAATCTAACTGTTATAAAATATTTAAAGCTCTCCTAAACCTTTGAGTTTGAAGATCCATCGAATACATGTGTATCCCTACTGACACCATAAATGAAAACGGGAAAATTCATTGATAACAATAATCTAGTTTCTTAATAATTTGAGAAAAACAATTTACATAGAGTGATTTTTTACCCCATGTAAAAACCACTCCATGTAAATATCACCTCATGTAAATTTCCTTCCATTTTTCACCACATGATGTGATCTTTCACCCCATATATATGTTTAGTCATAATTAAATTTGTCATAACAGTCTTGAATAAAACATTTAAGTCAAGTACTGAATCTCTTAATTTATTAAATCAATTAAGAGAGCGCAAAACTTTTCTTCCTGGAAGAAGCATTGAGAAGGAAAAATAACTCATGAATTTGTTCCTAAAAATAAAATTCTCTTTTGACTTTTTAGCTAAAAGCATTGCAAAAAGAGTGGCTTTTAAGTGTAATTTTCACATGAATGAATTTGTTGGATAACACACAAATTGCAGAAACTGAAAATTTTATCGCTTTAAAGCGCCTATTCATACTAAGTATTCCAGAACTTGTTCAAATCTCGACATAAACGGAAAAATCTCTCTTTTTAAAAGTTTTTATCCTATTTTCTTTTTTTTTTTTTTTTTTTTGGAAAATAGTTTTAAATAGAGTTGGAATTAATTGCTTGAAAGGGTTCTTTTTCCACTTCGATTTGTCGATTCGTAGGATTTTTTTCCACTTTCTCGTTATAATCGTTTTAACGATCCGAGATATCAACTATAAATTTAGCGAGAAGTTAGAGCAATTTTTATCTTGTATAAAATGTAGGGTATAAATATTTTTCATTCTGAATTTTAAGGAATTAGGTTTTTATATTGAAGTGCAACATATCTGGAATATCTTTTATAGTATTGATCTCAAGAGATTCAAATATTTTATAAAATATAAATAAATTCCAAGATAAAGTTTTATTCGAATTTTGACTTTTAACACATTTTGTACAAAAAGAAGTATTTTTATGTCTTAAATATTTTAGCGAGACACCTGTGACATCGTAATTTCTCAATTTAAAAATTAGCTAAAAATGGCATTTCAAACTACACTGTATACAGCCATGTAAAGTATTTATAAATATAGATCATACTGTATTCCTTCATCAATCCGGCACTCCGTCTTTCCGTTGCTGTCAATAATGCGTATTTTCACAAAGACAGATAAGCTTTACAGTCCTTATTTTATGTCTTCCACTGCAATAAAATAAAGTATGTTATCTATCTCAATGCAAACAACACATTATTTTAAGTTTTAATTATTTCACGTGTTTCAAACTTTATTTGTACGCATTGTATTAGCCCTTAAAAGTTATCACGGGTTAAAATTTACCTTATGTAAATTCATATTCTAATATTATAAAAAAAATAATTCCTGGTAACATTGATTTTTCCAGTAATCTTTTTTGGCGTCAGTAGGGATACCTGTTATCACAAAGAGGTTTACTTTTTTTATGTACTTCCTTAGCTGTATAACAAAGAAAACTGATTTAAAACTTAGATAACAAAGAAGCATATAGGCTAAAAGATAAGAAAATAATTATTTTAGAAGTGAGTTTATTCATTTTATTTTATGTAATTTATTGCTTTGAATATATTTTTATAAAACGGTGTTTGCTAAAAGAGATGAAATCGAAAATTATTATGATAGAAACGGATGACTTTCTATATTATGAGGCTAATATAAGCGTTATATATATATATATATATATATATATATATATATAATATGGAAGACTATGTAGCAGATGATGATGTGGCGAATGAATATGTAGATTTAATTGAAGATTTACCTAGGAGAAAGTGTTGAAATCTTATGTGTTGAAGAAATGCCTAATCTTCTGCTCTAGCAATCTTAAAAGAGTACGTGTAATAATATCCAGATGAGACGTAGAGTTTCCTCAACCAGTCCAAATTCGTAGAAAGAAAGCTAATTTATAAATACCGATGGTGCAATATAATCTGAGTAAAATAATATTAGAAATACTTGACGAAAATGTCGAGGAGACAACGCCAATGCCACGATCCACACTAAGCAAGGAAAATATTGTATGAATACAAGGAAAAAGACAGAATATATATTGTGAGATGTATAATATGCATCAACATCAATTGTAAATTACACCGGAATATTAATTGCAATAACTGTGAAAAATAAATTTTAGAATTTTCATGAAATATAAAATTCTTATAATATATTGTGACATTATGCTATTCGCGGTTTCTCTTCACTAACCTTGGGGACTTTCAATTAAATTGATTGCTTTCACTAAACAACCTTTACCAAACCAAAAATGAAACGTGATGCATAATGTTAGTATGTAAAGCAGTTAGGAATGAAGTGAAGCGGTCGAATTAAGAATTATATAAACTCCGTCGGAAGGAGTAGAGTATCTGAAGGAGGATCAGAGAGGCGTTGTAGTGAGATGAGGTGAAGCCTAAGTGGTATATAAGAGAAAGGAGGAATTAAAGACTAGTATTGAAGGTTAGAGTAAAGATTACTCGAGAAAGATTCGGTCTAGTGTTTTCAGCCAGAATCTGAGTCCCAGAATCTGAGTTGCAGTCGATGAAAGATTATTGGTAAGAGTCTGTTAGATTATTATTGGTGGGTTGAACTAGGATATTAGAAAGCTTAACCTGGAGAGCGTATTTATTGGTGTCATAGTAAATATATACTAATAAATTGTGAAAGTTGTTTTGGTGGTTCTGTAATTATTTGTGTCGTAGTATTTTGAATTTAGTGATGACATAAGAGGACGCCCGGTTCGGTCGGGTGTTACAATATCTAATTTCATTTACAAGTCTTTATTAAATTTATAAAATAAAATAAATTTAATGGGGTGAGAGAAATTACACACATGATACTGTTAAAGTGATTTTTTAGATGATAAATTTTAAATAATATCGAAAGAACAAATAATGTTTTTTCCTTCATCTATTATAATTTGGTTTTCATCATTTTATATTTTCATCCCGAATTTATATAATTTTAAAAATTAACATAATTAACATTTTTATAAATATGTTATTCATACTCATTAAATGCTTAAACTGAGAAATTATATTTAATATCAATATGATTAATAAAATTATTGACCTCATAAGAATCCTCCTTTTATTGATTTGTGATTACTACTTCATACACTGATCATAAAACCTGTACACTTTTTCATAATATCTCTCCATACACTATCCTTTACAATACTTAAATTACCAGTAATGACATGTTAGTGTCTTTTATTAATAAAATCTTTTATTCTGAATAGTTTCATTTTATTTCATTCTTCATATTGTTATAATGGTATTAAAACTAAAAACAAAACTACCCATTTTCTGTTATATTTAAGAGCGTTTTAACTAACATTTTTAATTGGAAAACATTTTTTTATGTTTATCAAAACATCATTAAAATTAATATTATAAAAGAATCATCCATAAAACTTAAAGTACTAGATTATGTAGTATTCTTTTATTTTTCATAATCTTTGGTTTTATCTTTATATATGAGGAAGTTAGTATTACGTAAATACAAATTGATTATTTTGTTATGATTATTTGGTTTTTTTAGAGAACAATTTTTTTTGATACTAAAAATGAAGTAATTAATTAATTTTTTTTAAGGTTACAATTATTTTCAAAATTATTATTATTTAATTCATAATTTTTTTTATAATTTCATTCGGATTTTTTTTTATTTATTACTCATTTTTCATCTTTAACTTCTTTGTTTTTACTATTATTTAAGTTTTCGAGAGAGAAAAATTAGATCATTTTTCGGTTTTATAATCAGTAGAATATTGAAGTACAGGATTTCAAAACATAATGATGTATATACACTACGCAACATTGAAAATGCTACACCAAGAAAAAGTAGCCAGAAAGCTATGAAACTCGATAAACAGAGAGAGACATAACAACGAACAATAAGTTACCTTTATTTCGAAATGAAATGCCTAATATACAGCGAGAACGGCGTCGGCTCAATAGTTTGTAGGAGCACTTTGGACGGCGATACACGAAACAACACGCCTAAGTGGAGGGCCAATGAGAATACGGATGGCGTTTTGAGAAATGGCTATCCATTCACAGTCAACACTCTTCACAGTTCGTCTTCTGTACGCGGGAGTGGAAAATTCTGCAATTGGCGTCCAATTACATCCCAAATGTGTTCAATTGGTGAGACATCAAGAAAGAATGGTGGCTAGGGAAGCATCTGTACACCTTGTAAAGCACGTGGACTGATGCGAGCAGTGTGTGGTAGGGCGTTATCCTGCTGATAAAGGGTATTGGTCACCCCCTAAATGTAGAGGAGTGTCACCGGCCACAGCACACCATCCACATATCATAGTGCCCAGAATTCGAAGTAGATATTACATTGAATAGTATACAATTGCGCCCCAAACCCTAATGCCATATTTTTGCGGTGAAGCTTTCCACAATTTCTGCCTGACTGGACCATGTAGACGCTTCACTCATATATGGCGACAAACATTGGAGAAAAAGAAGCGTAACTCATCTGAGAACACGACCCTGTGCCATTCCTTCATCCACATGGCTCGATCTCGGCATCATTTCAAACGTTGGTGTCTATGCTGTGGGGTCAATGGCAGTCTTCTTAACTGAAGTCATGAGTGCATTCTACTAGTACCCAATCAATGAGAAATGGATCTGGTCGAAATAGGAACATTTAGAGTGCAGAATAGAGGCAGAAGTAGCTTCCGGGTCCTAAATCGTTTGTCGGAAGATGCGTCGATCCAATGCTTATGTCACTCCGGCTGCACCAGCACCCTTCAAACATTCTACATGTCCTAGTTCTAACCATCTTCACCACAGCCGGTGCCCTGCCCTTCTTAGTTCGATCACCTTGCCCTTCTTAAAATTGTCTGTCTGCTGGAACTGCATACGTTGATGACGGTTTGGCATTCTCTGCTACTACACACTTCCTGTGAGACAAGAACTAATCTTCGATGACTTCCCTAGCAGAAATAACGGCACGAAAATGGACCATTCTGCAGGTTCTTTCCCTTATATCTTCTTCAATGTACGCTGAAGAGGTGAACGTTTCACATCATTCGCATAACTCGGTGACGTGCGTCTACCCTGAAATTTGCATAATTTTCAACCCAATCTTTCTAAGTCTCATATTTTCGCTGTCACGCATTGTATATATGGTATCCCAAATATTCTTAATTACTTAATAAAATGAAAAAACTGAAGGAATAGATATATTTGAATGCGGTATGAGAAAAAGTTACTCTAACGAAAATAGAATTTATGGTGGAGAATTTTGTTTCTTAAATTTTTGTCCAAAGTGGGCCATACAAGCATCCAATCACTGAAATTAAAAGATGCCATTCGCAGTGAATCTTTCTGTACGTATCTAGACATTCTACACGTGTCAGTTAAAATCACCTATTTGAATGATTGATTCGTTTTTATTAACTTTTCACTAGAAGCAGCATGAGAGCAATTGCCGACAAATCCGTAATTTTGAGCTCCAGTCAAGTGCCGAGGACGAAACCTGATCCGGTAATTCCCTCTCCATATTTCCTCACCACGCCAATAGGACGACTTTGACTCATATTCGGAAATCACATTAAAAAAATATACCAATTACTTCAATATTTAAGACTTCTTAGAGAATTTATCAACTTCTGAGACAAACCCTATTTTTAATCCGCATTATGAAAACATCACGTATTATATTTCTATGCTATAATTTTTAAAATATTCAGCAATGTGTGTGATGGAATATTCGTTTTATTATGATCGAAAATTGTAGTATTACTTTTGACAACTGTCTGGAATTCAAATATTTTTCTCTCAAATGTTTGAAAGAAGAAATGGAACAAATCGTAAATTATGTTGCTCACAATTTTCGAAACATTTGTTGCCTTCAAAATCGAATAAAATAATATTTCTCGATTGAGTAGGAGTTTGAATTGAGAAAGATACTAGTACATTCAAGAATTATCGAAAAGAATGAAGGAGGCAATATATATACACACACAGAAAATGCTTTATTTGTAATTTTGTAAGTTTGTATTTCAAGAGAAATAATTTCAATATTATTTCTTTAGAAACACAATAGATAGAAAAAAGTTATTCTTGTCTTATGAACGTTGTGAATATATTTTATTTTAGATTGAAACAAGAAGAATTATTTTGAGGCGATTATCCACATATATATCAATATGAAGCTAACGTGCAGTATGCATTCCAATATACACTTTTTATATCACTTATCCAAAATTCTTCACACATTCGCAAATTTCCTGAAAAAAATATCTATTCAATTTCTACATATTTACTAGACACCTCCCTTTTTAAATGGGCACTTTTCAGCTGATGAGAGTTAGAATAATTCGAGATAAAAACCAAATTTTTTATATGGTGGCAAAGTTTATTAAAGAAAATTATTGAAATATTAGTTAAAACTGGTCGCAAATATCTAAATATTGCATTGTTAGGCAAGTAAGAACGGTTCCCAAAATTTCAGAGCTCTAGCTTGATGAGAAGTTGGTTAAATTAACGATTGAAAATTTGATGACACACACACCAAGAGAAAAACATAATAATTTTTAACTTTAAAATTTACCTAAATAGAGACATTTGTGAGCGTATTAAAAAAAATCCTAATATTCATAAAATCAAAACATGCATTTGAAAGTTTGTAAGTCATTCTATTAAAAAAATGGTTACCATAATTCAGAAAAAATTATTGTGATAAGTCACGGCGCCAAATATTGGAATCTCTCTTTCTTGCGAATGATTACTGACTGAAAGTCGGCAACCCTTACTATCTTTCCTTTGTGAGTAGAAAAGTTTTACGATACTCCATGTGGCGTATGGGGAATTTCCGGTGTTCCCAGAGGGGGAAAGAAATTTTTTCCTTAATCTGAAAAGCGCCGAGGGGGAAGGATATTTTGACTTATTAAAATTATTGAAATATCAGTTAAAACTGGTCGCAAGTATCTAAATATGGCATTGTTAGGCAAGTAAGAACGGTTTCCAAAATTTCAAAGCTCTAGCTAGAATGGGAAGTTGGTTAAATTAACGATCGAAAATTTGATGACACACACATACACTCACACACACACACCAAGTGAAATTCAGAAAAACGTTGAAAAAAGTGCGTGGAATATAAGTTTGGGATTTTGGCTTAGAAAGCTGTTACACAACCTTCCTCTTATACAAGCCCTCCTCTTTTGGCTGTCCCTGCTCCGAATTCAAAGAAAAGTACGACACCTGAAAAGTGAACCCCCTCTCCTAACTTCCACACCATGCCAAATGGACTCGATAGATTTAACATGTAACAGTCCCATCTATAGGGCGGGTCTTTTGTGGCACAAGATTCGAAGCCCCAACTCTTCAAAACCGACTGCAGCGAATCCACGACCAGATCCACTAGGCTACCACGGTCACTTTACTGTCTTTAGTAAACACGAGGGACATATCTTCAGAATACCTTAGCGATCACTTTCTATTTTTCTATCTTCTTTCTTAACAACCAATTTTTATCTTTCATTTGCATTTTTCTTGACAACTACATCACAGTTACTTCTTGGTTGATGCAACAGAGCCTCGTCTGGCTCTTACACAATTAAATTTTACTATCACGTACTCGCACAATCAGTAAAATTCATGCAGTTTAAACTCAATTAATATATTTTTTTCATCATACGGCTGGAATTATTTTTATATAATTTTAATTAAGTAGTTTTGACTTGAAATGATTATTTTTTGGAGATATGGGTTGAACATATGTGAACGATTTCTGTCACCTCCGATTAAAATAGTAATTACTTTCACGATGAGTTTTACCATTCTTCTGTGTTGTTCATTCCAATATATACATTTTACGTCAAGTTCGGTAACCTAAGCTAAAATGCACAAAATTTTATATTTCATAATTCTTCTGTTCTAAATTATTTATGCACAAAACTTAGTTCCATTCCGATCATTTACTAAAGTTTATAAAGAGTTCTGAATACAATAAAACGGGAGACGATTTGTAATTTAAATACTGGCTGTAGTTTTGTGGATGCAATACTGGTCAATGTTTGCATTAATAAACCCACACACTGCCCATACAAAATAACTCATAAAATCAAGCAACTACTTCCTGCAACTCTACAAACAAACAAATGGCTGCAGCAACGAAAGTTTCCAACATTTAGCAAAGTACCTTACTTCTAAAATGGTGGGAATTAATAAAATTTGACGGGAAAACTAGGCAATTTACTTTACTTTATAAAATTGTGAAATTAAATTCATAACATTATTTTTAAATGGAGTCAGGAGTCAGACCCGTGTGTGTTCCCAGTTCTACTTTATGAATAATTTATAATAGAATATGAGAAAGGTTTGGATTGGGGAAATTTTTAAAAAAAAATATAACGCAAGAACACAATCATTTTTCAAAATAGAATGTGTTTTATTGAAGGTTTTATCGATCGTTTTCCCAGCTGCCTATTTCTTTTTGACCCTAACCACAACCAATGCATTTCATTATTTACAGCCACGTTTAAATGTCAAAATCGACACCTGAGCTTAGCACCTTACTATACACATTATGCTCTATTCTCTGTATATCAAGGGTATCAAACAGTTTGGCAGCCACAGGTGAATTTCTAAGAAATAACAAATATCTGGGCAGCACTATATATGCGTAGTTACGACAATATTTTTTTCTTTCTTAGTTATTTTTCAAAGCAGTAATACCATAATGAATCCTCGTCAAGATTAGCATAAAGAGATACAGATACAAATAATCAATCATTAAAGATCAATTTCAAAACGTTCAATTATTTTATTCACAGAACTGGATTAAAAACTATCGAAATCGAATTGCTGATGAGAAGCTTTTACTTGATCGTGCCCTTAACTAAATATTGCTAATGAAATTTCTACTTATATTAAGAACAGCAAATTGTAGGTGTTTTAACACTGGATCCGAGTCCAATATATTTGTGGAACTTAGATTCAATATATTTGTGGAAATCCAATATATCACTGGAAATTGGAATCAGATATAAACCTTCAGAAAATCACCTCACACTTGAAGTTAGTTACCCGTACAGTGTATTCATCAATATCGCTATTTCTGCTACCAAACTCTATATTACTAATCCTTATATAATATCCCTAATTCGTCTATTTTAAAATTTCTTATCCATTGTAGTTCTTACATAGTAATAATAATTTAAATAAGTCATAGTTTTTTTTCACAAGGTGAGGTTCTCAGTTTAAATAGTAAGATAGCGTAGCTCCAAAGGGTCGTTAAATGGAAAAGTGTGTGAGAAACCGTTACAAAACTATTCATTCGAATTAATATTGCATAATACCAGAACTATATGTTGTGCTAACAAACAACATTCACTCTAACTTGTGCCGTTTCATGACTGGTCTTATTTCTTTTTATCGATATCTCAGAAACGTGTGAAGACCGAGTTTTGACACAAAACATTACAGCTGTATGCAACTAATACGCTGTACGCAAGCAACTAACATGCCTCTTGATGTTTCGCGACTGAACGTATCTCGTTTTTCAACTTCTGAGAAGAATGCCCCTTATTTAGCACTCTAGACGAGATCACGATGGGTGATGCGACAATTTATTGTGTAACAGTACGAGACTCAGCTGCAACTATAGGCCAGGCATAGCTGTCACTAATAGCACAGCCTCTGATTTTATCATGAGAGGGCAGAGCGTTTTGCCTCTTAACAAAACTGAGTCAAAAACATTTTTTTTCTGCGTCGTCTTACGTAAGAATAAAGCTGTTTTAGTATTCTCGAGGTGAGTTCCACTCTCTCGTTTTATCCGGGAATGGGACTAACTGGCATTCATTCTCCATTAGACATGCTCTACCAATGGGATGCCTCTAACTCCCGTAATTGTAAGGACACTAACAGGGACTTACCTATTATAACATGAGTAAGATGGAAAAGGTTTTCAATAATTTTAGGTTGAAATGTTTATTTTTGAATAAGTTCTAAGCAAGATGAGACACGTATTTGAACCAGAAGGTGTTAATACACTAAAGGGGTTAGTTGGATCATGCATTCCATTCGTTACCATAGTTCGATTCGTTTGATTATGATGTGAAGAATAGACACTATAATACTTAGTCACAAAAGTAAATATGCACCTCATGTCTCCAGTCAAAAAGTCCAAATTTTAAAACTAAATAGAAGATGCACATATCTTTGGAGAATATACTTTATTGATTACGAATTACACTTCAAGAAAATGAGAAATGAACTTTGTCATAATTTACTTTACAATTTTAAAGATCTACCAGTAAAAATTACATAACAAAAGTATGTATGCTGTTTGAAAATGTAAAGGTTGTAAGTCATTTAAAAGTCTAGATGCCCTTTTTATGATTATGTTGTATGTTACTGATAGTTCTGAAGATTTTTCTGCAATTTTATATGTTAGGCGCTAAATAATTATATAATTTACTAATGGCTCTTTAGGGAAGGACCTATCACAAGAACTGAAAGATTTAATTATAAAATTGCACAAGAAGAGCAAATCTCAACAGAAAATCTCTAAGATAATTAGTTAGGAAAAGAGTCCTGCTACTGAGCAAAAAGCTATTTAAAAATTTTGGTCTGAGGACAATACTAGAAACAACTGGTCAAACAATCATATTAACTGATAGAGAAAGTCGGAATATTGTTAGAAAAGTTAAGGAAAATCCAAATAACAGTGCTTCCAAATTAAAATCTGATGTAGAAACCCATTTAGGAAAATCTTGCAATCCTAAGACAATTCGCCTTGTGCTTCTAAAAAGCAGAATACTATTGTCTCAACATGTGAAGAAAACCGTTCATAAGTAAAGTTAATCGCAAATAATTCGAGATAAAAACAAACGTTTTTAAATACAACGTTTTTATATGGTGGTAAAGTTTATTAAAGAAAATTCTTGAAATATTAGTTAAAACTGATCACAAATATCTAAATATTGCATTGTTAGGCAAGTAAGAACGGTTCCCAAAATTTCAGAGCTCTAGCTTGATGGGAAGTTGGTTAAATTAATGATAGAAAATTTGATGACACACTGATACACACACAGACAGACACACACCAAGTGAAATACATAAAAACGTTAAAACTAACTAAAATTAATTAATTCATCCGGTAAATTAAATGGTTGGAATGCAGTTTAACCCAACACCTTTGACGGCGAGAATTATTAGGCGGTATTTTGCCAAATGTGGCTACCCTGGATCGTTTTACGGACTTAACGTTCAGACAAAAAAAAAAAAAAAATCGCCAAGTTTGGTGCCAATTTTTGAAATCGCGGCAAGTGGTTGGGCTAAACTGCATTATTAAAGAAAATATTGGTTAAAACTTGTCACAAATGTCTAAATATTGCATTGTTAGGCGAGTAAGAACGATTTCCAAAGTTTCAGAGCTCTAGCTTGTTGGGAAGTTGGTTAAATTAACGATCGAAAATTTGATGACACACACACACCAAGTGAAATTCAGTAAAACGTTTTAAAAGAGACTTATTTTTGCAAAAGAGAATGTGAAATAAGACCGGATTTTCTGGAGTTCTGTAATTTTTTCAGATGAGAGTAAAGTCATCATCTATGGATCAGATGGACACCAAAAAGTGTGGAGAAGAGAAAATGTAGTGCTCGAACCAAAGAACAGATGAACTGTTAAATACGGAGGTGGTTCACTTATGGTTCGAGGTTGCATGTCAGCGGCTGGTGTTTTAGTAATAATTAATGGAATAAGGAATCAATTCAGTTATCTGAACATTTTAAAAGATATTCTACATCATAGGGCTGCTAAATTAGGACTTCAGAAATCGCTTATCTTTCAGTATGATAATGATCCAAAACATGCAGCTCGAACTGTACAAGAATGGCTGCTCCACAATTTTCAAAAACAACTCAGAAACCCTCTCCAGTCACTCGATATCAACCACATTAAACACTTGTGGAATTACTTTGATAGACAAATTCAGATACAAGGCATTAAAAATAAGAATTATAAGAGTACTTTTGGAGGAGTAGCATAAAGTACCTTCTTTATTGACCCAAAATTAAGAGAACTTAATGTCATCAAGGTTAAAAGCAGTTTTAAAAGTCAAAGACTACTCTACTAAATACTAATTTTTAGTTTTTGCAAAAGATACTTATAAAAATTAATTTTTTTTCTCTTTCTCTGTTTTGCCTGCATACTTATTTTTGTGATATGAATTACATGTTGATTTTAAGTTAAACTATTTTTGCAAATTACATGATTGTATTTTTGTGATATTTTTTGGTGTTAAAATTAAATTTAAGTTAGCTGTTATTTTTAAATACATTTAAATTTGGAATGTAATAGGATTATATATCTTATATTCTTTAAAAAATAGCAGCACTATTACTGTGCATACTTACTTTTGTAACTCAGTGTATGTTGAGTTTTGGGAACGAAGGTTGGAGATGAGTCAGAATACAACATTTGATTGAAATAATTATGTTCAGGAAGTTTCAGCTGTGATTCCTTATTTTCTCGTCATACAGTTAAATTGAAGAATGTTGTAACAGATGAAATCCAATTCACATACAAAAACGTAAAGAGCAATATAAGCCATGTTCTACCTCTACATTGGGGGTTGGAGAATTATGCAGTTAAATTAAAGATTGCTCCCTCATTGTTGTACGCGATAGTTCTGACCAACACCAACAATAGAAGACAATATCTAGAATGGAACTATTATAAATGTTGTAAAGGAACAAATCCTTCGATTTGAAAGTTGTTGGATAGAAAATTTCTTGTTAAGTCATTACCATTGTTTTTATCCGGACATTCAGTGTCATACACAATCTATTAAACATTGCAAAATGATATTATAAATACCAAATAGACACTTCTCGTCGACATTTGGATTTTTATTTGATCTAAATGAATAGAATTCCTGTGAAATAGCACGAATTTGAGAATTCACTGTTATATTAAATGTCATTTTAAAATTTGTGCATATTTCATAATGTTAAAAATTTTAATCAGTGAAATTATCAAAATCTTTCTTTTTTGCATATTTGCTAGTTAAGATGTACAATAACTATAGTTGAATTACCTGAAATTATATGTTTTGTAGTTTTTCAATTTGTGCAGAAATAGAACAAATTTAAATGAAATTCGTAATTATTCCAAAGTCTGTTTGGAGTACAAAATGGTTATAATGTTAAAGTAGCAAATAATAATCAATATAAATGTAATTCCTTTAAATATGTAAAATGTTGCTACTCACTCAGTGGCCAAAAAATTAAAAGCAACTCTCCAGCAAGTTTCAACTTGCGCATACAGTACATGTACTGACTTAATAAAACATATTTGCTGATAAATAACTTTCAGAAGCACCGGTTAATGGTGGATTTTGCCTGTTACATAGAGAATACCAGCAATTCGAGTAACGTTGAACTCCGCTCGATTCAAGGCACCAGATGGACAGTTCCAGTGTTTCCTAAACCCTTAATTTTCTTGATTTTACTTGCACAGCAATATCTTGAGTCCTGAACGAATTGCAGAAATGCCAAAGAACTTCGAAATAAAAGTATAATAGCGGGCGAACGCTTTTTAAGTACGAAAGAGCTTCCAGCCAACTGCCACTCATTGTGCGCAACAACAGAAGACCTAAAATGCAACAATTTATAGTGAAATACAAATCATAATAATTACTAAGCATATCCGTTCGCTCTAAAGATAAATCTTTAAAAAAAAAAGAATAGCCAGCGAATGACAAAGAGTCTCATTAATTCCTCTGCAGAACTGAATAAACGGCTTTTGCGAGTTTCAGAACGCAAAATGATCGGAAGAAGTCTGATTTGAAGAGTCAAGGTTTCTTCTTCATGACGATAACGGCAGGTTTCATGTGTGGCACAAGCATCACAAAGCCATGGATCTAACCTGCTAAATGATAACCGCTTAAGTTGGTAGCGGAAAAATCACGAACTGCGGGAAGGAGGACTTTTTCTTCGTATAATCAAGATTTCTTAGCTCCATTGGAAACATAAATTAATTCCATTACTAACCTCCACATCATTGCTCAACACGTACACCCGTTTATAGCTCTGATGCTTCGTAATGATCACAGTTATTTCCAGCTGGACATTGCACCTTGACATTGGGTTGGAAATGTCTCAGATTGGCTCGAGGTGCATGATTAGGATTTTCAATAGCTTTAGTGGCCTCTCATAGTCAATCGATCTCAAATATGGTATTTGTGGAACGTGGTTGAAAAAAGTCTGTTAAAAGCTCTAATATGAATGACTCATTATCTCCTATTTCACTAGAATGGAATAATATTCCTAATTAAAGTTTTAACAATTTGTAGTGTCCATGCTTAGAAGAATATGTTCTAATTCATTCACGCCTAAGGTAATCGCAAATAATATTACTGAAGAAAATAATTGGTGTTGCTAATTTTTAGTCACTCATTGTATGAATTAGTACATTTCTAGTTGTCATTCCAATTCATTACTAGTTGTCCATTTCACTTCATTTACTAGGTGTCATTCCAATTCATTACAAGTTGTCCATTTCATTTCATTTACTAGTTGTCATTCCAATTCATTTTTAGTTGTACATTTCACTTCATTTACTAGTTGTCATTCCAATTTTCACTTATATAATTAATCCTTAAAGTTTGAGTAGTTAACTACAAGGCCTCTGAAATAGTATCGCTCAACAGTTAATTTTGTTTGATTGTTTAATATTGCCCAAGTACAACGCGAAGGCTATTTATGGTATATATAAACTTATTAATTTATAAGGTATCTTATAATATGATGTTAATAAAAAGTTAATCAATTTAAAATTTATTGCTTAATAATTATGTTATAAATCAAAGCTACATTTGTGTCATAAGGCTATTCGCGGTTTCTTTTCACTAACTTTGGGGACTTTTAATTAAGATTGATTGCTTTAGCTAAACAACCTTTGCCAAACCAAAAATGAAATGTGATTTTGGTAAAACAAGCAGAAATGAAGTGAAGAGAGAGTTAGGAAATATATAAACTCCGACTGAGAGTCGCGATAGAGAGGTTGAAGGAGGAGTTGAAAGAGGTGGAAAGAGAGATTGAAGTTGGTGATTAGATTAAAAGTGGAGTGATTCAAGAGTTTTAGTTATTCCAGTGTTCAACAGTTGATCCAGAGTCTGATTTGCAGTCGAGGAAGGCTTAGTGGTAAGAGTCTGTTAGATTATTATTGGTGGGTTGAGATAAGGTAGTGAAAACCTTGCCCGGGAGAGCATTAATAATTGTTGTTATATTAACAAGAAATTAATAAATTGCGTAATTATTGTTCTAGTGTCTCTTTGATTGACTTATTGAGTCTTAGTGTTTAATCATTGAGTTTAGCTATGACACAAGAGGCAGCCCAGAATGGGCAGCCGTCACACAATAAATCACTAAATATCGAAATAAATAATGAAATGTAAATATGGAATGGTTATAGGGTAAAATGTTTTAGAACTCTCTCCCACACACACAATAGAGACCTTATAATGAATCATAAATATTTTATGGACATCATTGTACGGTAATATTGAATTATTAATCAAATTTTGTTAGGACAAATTACTTACAGTCTTTTAATGCTAAGTGACCATTCTTGTGCAAGTATCCAATAAATTCTTTTTCAGTGTCGCTTGTATTGAAAAAGCTTAGAAGAATAACGGGAGCAAGAGATTCAAGATGATGAATTAAATGATACACCATTACATCAAATTAAAACTTTGTTTAAACTTCCAATACTTAACCGTGAAGGTATATTATATTAGGTTGGTTTTTACTACACTTTCATTCAGCATTTTCATTCGCCTTTTTGAAGAGAAATAAAAAGAAGCACTCTTCCTGAATAAATTCCACCAGAATTCTTTTGACAGCGGTTTCTGTCGACAGTCCTTTCATCTTCAGAAAGAGAACAAAAGAACAAAAAAAAGCCCAAAAGAAAACCTTCTTTCGTGTCAAATGGAAAACAATATTCAGGCTTTCACTACCTCTTTCGAAGGTGATATTTCACTTTACGAACCTTCTTTCACAGTTGTTTCTAACATTTAAATATTCATACGAAAGGCACGTGCCAAAACATTTTTACTGTATCTACGTTTACCTCGTTTTTTATTCGTTGACATATCAAATAGCGAGTGCATTTACTCACGTCGTCCTATCTCTTCCTATAAAAAAACTTCTTCGCTGAAAATAATTTAATTTAATTTTGGAATTCCTCAAGCACTTATGTCACATCTCATGAATGATTGCTAGGTTATTTTATAATTATTAATCTTGCTATAAGGAAACGGAAAGACACATAGCATGCACACACATGTAATGCATACTTACAGGGTTGCTATAATTAACGTTCGCTATAATTAACGGCTCTAGCGTCAGTTGCATTGCTTCCAACGCAACATAATTTCACTAGCATAAATAATCACACACACACACACACACACACACATATATATATATATTATATAATGAAAGTTTGAACGTGAGTAAGTAGATTCTAAATTGACTTAAAGTGTATCGTCCTCACTATACGACAGGATCTGATTGGTATCGGGATTCGATCCCGAAACTACGGAACTCGTGACATCACTAACAAGTGAGAAAGATAATAACTACTTCCCTTTCCCAACTTCCACGCCCCATAGTGGGAGTAAGTGTGCCTTAGTTTCATTGAACTTACAGCGAACCCTATGATAGCAGCCGACGAATCTTAAGCGAAACAAGGAATCCAATTTTGGGAACTGATTTCTCTAAGGCTTTGCATCTATCTACTAATGTTCGATACCAAGATTCGCTGACCATTGGCAACACACCTAATGATTATAAATCGCGGTCGAATGACGTGGTGAACTGTTCAGCTTAACCCTTACTCTCTACATTCGACGACGCAGAATGTGGAATATGAAGTTTGATTGACTTAATGGCCTCAGTCTCTCATCGAAACGTATTTTAAATGAAATCAAGGTTCTAACCCATAGGCTTGGTTGAAACATCGAAAAAAAAATCATAGTAATTCAAATTTCTTTCATTTTATTAAAATGTTGGGAGAAATATTCTGAAGAATTAAATAAACAATACCAACTTTTTGAATACATCCAGGAGATATAGGGAAGTCTAGTTAGCAGTCCGCTGTACTTGCTTTAGATACAACGGATATAGACCGGATGTATGCTGTTGATAAGGTAATTTGCATTTAAACATTCATTTTTAAATCTATTTCACCCTAAACAATTTTTAAATTTCGAGCCAGGAGACGGGACATTTTAAAGGAAGAGCTCAAACTTTGGTGAAAGTTCAGATATAAAACAGGATTTCGTGATTTTCACATTAGGAAAAAAAGTGTGATAGCAATTTTTCATTAACGTCGAACCGAGAAGCAAAACGAAGGCCACTGTGGATGGGCCTCCTTGAGGACTTTTGGTAGCTCCTCCTTTTTACCTTGATCAAGAGATGATGACGACTTGTGAGCTGACAATTCCCTCTCCAAACTAGCACACCTCGCTAATGAGAGGACTTGCGACCATTACCAGATTCAACGTTCTCCAGCCTCGCTAAATGGAGAGTCTTTAATAGCATCAGGGCAAAAACCAACGATTCTTCGGGAAAAAAAATGCCCAACGCGAATTCGCGATCATGATCACTAATCTACCGCAACAACTTGAGAAAAGACGTGAAAAAAACTTTTGAAAAGTTTTTGAATACTATATTTGAAATTGAGTATATTTGGCATAGGAATGTACAAAATATGTTTCAGGAAGTACCTAATTTTTATGACAGGTGGCGTTGCTAAGTTGGTGTTACCATTGTATTCTGCCATCTGATGAAGAGCGCCAAAACAAATTAGACGCTGAATCACGGGCTAGTTTTCATTTGGGAGCCAATTGAGCCTGAAAAGTGATTGCTGCAGCTTTGATTGTCTCCGTCTTTGAATTCCAGATTCATGATTAGACTCCGGATTTAAGAAGTAACCATAATAATAAATTATCTCCAGTGAATCTACTCTAATTTCATTACTGCCACGTCAATTGTTTCCTTCGCTGAGTTCGTAGAATCATAATTATACACTAGAAAAGAAGAAGCAATCATAATAATGAGTTTCCTCCAGACAATCTGTTTCAATTTGATAGCTGCTGTGTCGATTGTTTCTCCATCATTGAGTCTCATATTCATGATTACAAGAGATTGGTTTATTAAGTACTGGTACTTGCAGATGGCCCTATTAAAGTTAATTGGTGGAGCCATTGAGTGCTGCCATCTATTAAACGGAACTGAAAAAAATTTGACATTGGTTCATAAGACAGTTTTTGATTTGGTAATCATTTGCTGAGAAATAAAATTTTGATTGCTGTTGGATCGAGTTGTCAACGCCATTTTGCGTCGAGTTTTCACCTCCGATGAGAACTCGATTTCTCATTATGCATCAGGGATCAAGCAAAAGTCAAAACATTTGATTGCTTTCGGTAAATACTTTCCAAATGTAGATGAAGACGTTCTTATAAGCCGAAAAAGTTACGACGAAAGTTATTCTTCAGATGGGAAACGTGTCAGGATCCTGAATACGAGTAATTGAAACTTAGACAGTTGTCTAGTGAGTCATGAGGCTAATTAAAACAAACCATTTTCAATGCTGCGAGCACCAAATTTTAGAATGTCTAAGGACATATTGAATGACTCACATAAGGAAAGCAAGAAACTATCATAATATAGGGTTAGACCCAGTGAATAATCTCCAATTTGATAGCAGTCACGTCAATTCTCTTCGTCATAGTGACCTAGATTCATGCCTATACACACCGGAAATTAAGAAACAGTCACAATAATGGGTTGCCTCTAGTGAATCTGTAATTAAGAAACCACTGGCGGGATCATCAGCCAGAAAAATCATGCCGATGAATTTTTGGAATGCGAATGGTATATCCATTGATTTCTTTAAAAAATAATTACCACACAATACTACAGGGATTACTATTTTACAATCGTAATCCTTATTTCCAGTTCCTTACGCGGTTACTTTTCGAGCTGCCCATGTAAGGCAACGAAGCCTATCGAAAAATTGGATAACACGTTTCCGAAGGATATTGCATACCGTTGAAAAAGAGTTAGAAATCTTGCTCTTTAATATTGATGCGTTTCGACATATGACGGGGTTTCGAAGCATTGTATTAGAATACGAAAAAGGATTGTTCAAAAGCTTCTGTATCAAAAGAGACAGGTGATTGCTACTTAATGGGAAATTAGAAGTCATTAAAATAGAATAAAAATCATTTATAAGTATATTTATTGAGACAGAAAGCGAAAATAAATAACATTGCTGTTACTTGCTTGCTTATGCCAAATTAAAATAGCATATTTTTTAAGACAAAAAGCATCAAAAGCCCTATTTAAATATTGAAGTTTAAAAATATAGTATTTTAAACCACTATTATATTTCCTTTTTTTAAACTTTTCTGTCTAATTTTTCCTAATTTCTACTATGTAAGTATTAGTAATTTTATATTTTAGACCAATGCAATAATTCTTTTTTTAATAATTACTAATTTTTCATTTTAATTATTGTTTAATTTATATATTGTTGCCGAGGTATAGATAATTATATATATATCAAACTCGTCAAATGAACAGACCCAAACAATAAGAAAAAGCGATGAAATTTTTTTTTCCTATTGGTGAACCTTTTTTGGCACATTGGGAAGCTGAATTTGCGAACAACGAAACACTGGCACCACCAGCCGACAAAGAAAGATCAGAATCTTGTATATAGTGGTTTCCTTTCACTAAAGGTAGTCGTTTGTAATATTGTGCCATGAATATCTCAGCCATGAATCATTTTAGATCTCAATTCTTCCCAATTAGGGATGTGAGAATAAGGCACAGCTCACCGTCATTTTCAGGAACGTTGTCACCGTCAGACTACATCCTTTACACTAGGTCTAAGTGTAAAATTACGAGATTACTAGTTAGCTATCTCGAACTACTAATTA
>BMAW01051374.1:655352-746413 GCA_019974015.1 Nephila pilipes | reverse complement strand
TCCATCTACCGGAAATGTTCGAATGTAGCGATCGCCTCAGCTATCTACCCAGAGATGATAATTCGCATTGGGAAATATTGTACCAAAAATCAGATGTAGCTCTCATTCTCTTACTTTTTGAAACATCCACAAACAGACTGTTGCATTTATTCAAAAGAAATGAAATGATTCCAAAAAAAAAAAAAAAGAGCAAAAGAAAGTTTTGTACTGTATTGCATCCATCGATCAATGGAAAAATAATTTATTCGTTTGTACACTTTAAGGGAAATTCTTTTGAAAGAATGATCCTGACATTAAAAAAGTCATTCAGTATTTTGATCATATTTTCAGCGTATTTCAAAACCGAGGATTAGTCCAAATGCTTATAAAAATTAAAAGTATATTAAATGCCCTAACAATTTTACAAATGTCTTTGGAAGATCGGGAAAAAAAAAGGCGTCGTTGAAAATAGGGAAGATAAAAAGTTTTAAGTGCTCTCAAGACTCTTAAAAATTATCTGTTTTGTATATGCGAAGAAACATCAATTTTTCAAACTAATATAACTTACCAGTGGAATACAACAGAATTGTGACACTTTAACCATGTGATATCCATATATATTTACATAAATTCTCATATGTTCATGCAATTTTAAGGAGATCTCAAGAGGCTCCAATGAAATATTAATTGGACTCATTTCCAAAACTACGAAAATCAATATTTTACTGTGAACAGGATTATGAAATAGGACATTGATCAAAATTTGCAAAAGTAGTGTTATTTAGCAGAAATATATACACTGTTTAAGTTATACATACTTTTAAAAAATCTAGATTGGTTAGCTGTTTTATTAACGTGGCACTAGAAGTAAATACGAGGGCTATTGGCGATGTACCTCGTGATTTTGAAACTCGTCGAAAGACGAGGACGACACCAGAGTTGGCACTTCACTCTCCTAAATTCCGCAGCATGTCAACTTGCGTCCCTACAGATTTAATGTGCATCAGCCTCAGCTACACAGTTGTACACGGTCTTTAATAGTATCAAGGCTCGAACCTACGACTCAACGAGAAGCACCGACCGCGAGTCTGCTACCATGACTACTAAGTCGTGACCACCGCGACCATTTTAAAATTTAGAGGAAAATAATTTTTATTATAACTAATTAAAAAATTATGAAATTTTAAGGAAAAAAAATCAATTACAATTCATATAAATATATTCTCTCACTAATTCAATACAATTACTATCCATATAAATTTGTTCTTTCACTAATTCATTTAATAATTTAAATTCATAAATAAACTTATTTTTAACTTATGTATGAAATTTCAAACTGACACGACTAATAGTTTCTGAGAAATCCTGTGCGCAAACTAATTTTTTGTATTGAGAAAGGGAAGTTAAAGCTGCGAAATAAATAAAATCTAGTTAAACAAGGTTACTTTTTGTCTCGGTATTATCGTTAAGCCTTTGGCAACAAAATGTTCAGAAAAAAAATGGGACTTTAACATGTAATGTTTTCAAAAAATTGAAAATTTTCTATATTAAGACTGATGTACCATAACATGTAACTTGGCTACTACTATCTGTGTGCTGTGCAGAAACATTCACTCCAAAGTTGACCTCTTGTATGAATTTATAGCAAACTTTCATCAAGGTGCAACTTTTTGCGTATCTTTTGTTTACATTTGTAATGGAGTCATATTTGAAACAGAAGCGTGAGATAATTTTCTGTTTTAAAAGTGGAAATTCTGCAAGAAAAAAGCTTATCAAAAGGGGCGAAATGCTTGAGGCGAAGATTGCTTGTCGTGATCGAATGTACTTTGGAAATTTCGATATGGTAGGGAGAATGTGAAAGATGATTAAAAGGTGAGAATCAAAACGAACAAAGGCAAAGAAACTTCTATTCCGAAAATGAATAATGAAGGCAATGGTTTTTTTTTCCTGCTGGAGAATAATTCACCTGGGATTTCTTCCTAAAAATAATGAATATAATTAACACTTCTACAGGAGTTTAATGAATTAGTTGTTGAAACATATTGCATATCCAGATATGAATTCGTGAACATGGCAGCCAAATGGTCATGGTTGCGAGCTCGCTACTGGCAACGGTTCCGTCGAATCATGGGTTTGAGCCCTGATAAAAAAAACCACACCGCGTAGCGCTGATAATGTACGTGAAATTTATCGGGGATCCAATTCCTCCCGTTGGCAAGGAGTAAAAATTTTGTGAGGCAAATGGCAGCTCCTGTGACATCCTCGTTACTCGGGCGAGGCTCTGTATGACGAAGTTGGACGCTAATAGTTCTCGTGTTGCTTCTAATAGTAATTTTAATTTAACAATCAATCAAACAATAAACTGGACTTAAAAGCAAACAATGCATTTCTTATTCTTAAGCTTTTGAAATGAACATACACATTAAACTTTCTACAACACCACTCCTTTCTCACCGGACATGGGACAGGCGAATTACGTTTTATTTCCAAAGGGGAAATTGAAGCTAAAGGGATAGCAAATGTACGATATCAAGACAATTGATGATAACATAACAAGAGACCTGGCATTCCTCCAGGGTATGGATAATTTTTATCATATATAGAATTAATTGATGATATTAAATTATTGAGGTCATACTTTCTGTTTTATTTATGAGTTCAGTTCAGAAACCGTTTAGTCATACTATGTATATTTTGTGTGATTTGGGCTTGTTTAACTTCATTTCAGCCGTTCCAGTTACAAAATAGCTGTAAACAACGACAAATTTTGTATCAATACCTATTTTCTGATTCATTGCTTACATTACTCAAATTTTATATAAAATTGTTGTCAATTCCTCTTGCTGTTGGTAATTTTAGATGGAATCATTTTTACACCGAAAAACACTCTTATTGCAAATAGCACTTTCTAAATAGACAAGAGCGAACATAAAGCTATTTTCTTGAGTGGACGATTTACTTTCTCTTTCAAAGAAAAGCGAAATTTCCTTCGCTAGTTGCACCTGGTGCATCATGGGAAATATCTTTCATTTCAAATAAAGTGGTAAGTGAATGGAAACGTGTACAATAATATACTAGCTCTTGAAAGGAATTCCATTTAGGAAATATGATTGGACGTTTTTCAAAGGTATTTATTGTTCAGAAAAGATTGCATAGCGAAATAAAATATCACTTTTGAGTCAGCGAGATTATGTCACTTTTGCATCATGTACCAATGTAAATTTCATTTCAATATGATTATAAAGGGAATGGATTTCTAATTTCAATAATTTCCAAAAAGTTTTTCTTTAAAGTGAAGAAAATTGTATTCCCTAAGAAATATTTTTGTTTCTAATTATTCTTGTTAAATTTATACAGCAATAAAAACGTACAAACAGTTCTATAAATTGTTTAAACTGCTAAAAGTTTGTTAACATAAGCATATACTTCGTCTTGAATTTCTGAACATTTCTTACTTTCATACAGAAGGGTACAGATCTGATTAGTTCATCACATTTTTCAAAGTTTATAATAAATATCACAATTTGGGCCTAAGCCTGAATAAGCTGCCTACATTACTGTGACATTCCTTTTTTTACAGTTACCCCCCCACACCACATATATATATATATACACCAGTATATATACACATATATATGTATATATACATCGTCTTCTTTTATTCTTGTTAACTTTATTTCTCTTTTCTCAACATACTCTCTGTTTTTAACAACGAGTCAAATTGTAATGAACGACTTTCATACCCTTATTAATATCAGATTTTTATCTTTGATTAGAAAATGTTTTTCTTGAGATGCTAAGATACCCAGCCTTTATTAACTGAAATCGATTCTGAATTCCGAAGTTACCCCGTTTTCCTGATATAAAATCTGACTCTGGCCGTTGGCCTCTCTCACATTTCGTTTTACCATTTTACTTGTAGCTATATAGTACTCGACGTTCTCTAACTTTTATCATTGCTCCTTCGTCTTAGTAGCCTTAAACAAGCGCTATTTTCATATGGAACAAAATAATTATATATAAAACAGTATAATTTTCCATGCACATGTTATAATATGTAACAATATAAGAATATCTAAAACTAAACCAAAATTATTCATAGGAAAAAAAATTAAATATTTAAAAAAAATCTTTAAAGACAAATTAATATTTATGCAAATCAGATAAAAATGTTGTTTATGACAAGTAAACAATCCGAAAATTAAGACCTAAAATCCAAATATATATATATATATATATGTCTGTGTGTGTGTGTGTAGAACGGGGGTAATGAGATTGTACATCTCGAACCTACACTGGTTTGCTTTTACGCAAAGAGCTGGTTTGTCTAGGGGAGTAATTCCATTAACGGATTCTATGATAATTTCGCAATAATTCAATGATGAGGCTCAACTTGTTTTACTTTGTTTATTAAAAGAGGTGATCAAGGGAAAATATATACACATTAATCTATATACAGGTTATCTCTTTTAGGAGTAAACAGTTCTTCTGAGACAGGTAGATGGCAGCCTAATTAAGGTAATCCCATATCGTCGATACGCGTGGGAATGCGCTCTGGCGTCGGATTTCACCTTCAACGAGGGTGATGCGGAGGAGAATAGAGACGGAAAAGTGGAGGAAAGAGAGCGAGAACGAAATGTCGCTCAGTTTTGTTCAAGAATAGGTGACGCTGCACGAGCTATCACATGACGCTGATTTATTGTATCATCAATCGAGTAACTGATGAACTGGTTTTACAGTACATTCAAAAATAAAACGAATTCTTTGATAACTGGATGGAAAATTCTACGTATATATACTAATGTACAAAATTATTTTTCAGAAAAAGCCAAGAGAAAGAAAAGGAAAAATTTCGTGTAATGGAAATAATGTAAATGATACAAAGTGATACAAATGATATAAAATACTCTATATTTTTTAATAAAATTATGTGTGTTTCCAGCAGAATTACCATACTATTTCTCAGAATTACAATACAAGAAATTTGCAACAAACCAAAAATCACCAAATATAAAAAATCAAATACATGATAATGAAAGTATATAAAGTAAATATCTTCAATTATATTGCAAAACTAAAAATTATACTTAACTAATCAAAGTAAACATTGTAAAACCAATTAAATATCTAAATAAAAAGAGTGAAATTGTTTAAATGAAAAGTTAATAGAAAATGAGTAATCTAAAACAAAATGTGAGGAAAAACATTTGCATAATATACAGTCTACAACAAAGAAAACCACGCACCAAGACGAAGTTGCTCGATTGTAATGAAATTTCGGATGCAAAGACATTTTGCCCGAAAAGGCAAATTATTAAAATTCAGTGTCCAATAAATGAATACCGGGAGCTACAGTACACGTATATTAGCAGGGAGCACTCAGAAGGTGTATATAAAAATAGATTCTCAATCTGATGGCCAAATTTTCTGTTGTATTGCGATTTAGGATACCTTTCAACGATTGAAAAAATGCATCACCTCTCGATTCGAGCTCATTATGAGTAACTGTCAGAGTTTTAAAGAGAACTATGTTTGGATTGAAAGAGTCAGGTTGGACAAATCGGAGAATCGCTCGTCATATGCGATTAGAAGGTACTGGTAAGAAAGGGAGGACATTGGCAGATTAAAGAAAAATGATGGTAGCAGTCAACCTAGGGCCATAACAGATCGGGAGGTCAGAGTGCTTCTCCGATCACCTGTCACAGCGCCTGATTCATTGTTATCAACCATCAGACGTGCGACCCACCCACGAGTGTCCACCATGACCATTCACAGACGGCTGACAGAGCGAAATCTACACTCGCACCGACCGCTATGCCACTTGCCACTCACGCCTGCACACTGGCGAGGCAAATTACAGTGATGCTTGCCTCGATCAGGTTGGAATGATACTCACTGGGGACGTACAGTGTTTAGCGACGAATCCCGCTTCCAACCGTGTCCTGACGATCATCGAAGATGTGTCTGGAGACGCCCAGGACAGAGTGCCGAACCTGCTTTCACTATTATACGCCACACAGGCTCTAGACCAAGAGTTATGATCTGGGGTGCTATTTCCCTTGATAGCCAGACCTTTTTGGTCACCATCAAAGGCACACTTATAGCACAGCGATACGTTGACGACATTCTGAGATCTGTTTACCTAAAGTTCATTTTACTTTCCTGGCCTTATTTTTCAGCAAAATAATGCCAGTCCACATACGGCACATGTTGCTATGAAATACCTTACATCTTGTCAAACACTTCCTTGGCCATTTAGATCTCTCTCCAATCGATCATGTCCTGGATATAATGGGAAGGCGACTGCATCTTCCAGGAAATGTTGATGACCTCGCCCGACAATAGGAGCAAATTTGGCAAGGAATACCGCAGAAGACCATCAGGGAGATTTATCACTCTATGCCACGTTGTGTGTCGGTTTGCATCCAGGCTAGAGGTAGATCAACATCTTATTCAGCTCGTTACTTTGTAACTCTGACATAAATCATTCAATTTTTCTGAAATTTTAACTATCTATTGTGTACATAATTTTCCTATCCACCAATTTTTGTCTCCATCGGACAACTCCTTCTTGGTGCGCCATTTTTGAGCATATATATATTATGTATATAAATATTTAGGCATTTGCACAAAATCCTGAACGTCCCTGTCTGAGGCAAATCGACAACCTCTCAAAGCTACCAGGAGAGGTCCAAAAAGATGAAAGTCTGATGGAGAGATATCTGATGTGTAGAATATAATCAAGTCCAATGCCCGACTCGCGTATCTGTTGTAACCTTCTCTCGAGCTTACAGAATGTTGTCGTCAGTGGTTGAGATTGACGTTCGCCCTGCTCATTCTTTTTCTGTTTCTCTCGTTCGGCCACATTTAAATATTTCAGTTTACACGCACATACAAAACGCTTTTGCGCCATCTCAACGCATGCACGTGCGGCAGCCCTTATCTTTGTTTAATAAAGTTGTAGAATGAAAATTGTAAGCAAGTTTGGATTTACCATCGTATATATACAGGTAGCGGGGCAATAAAGTCCTTGTCATCCATTTAATTTTGGAACGACTGCTTCTATATTCATTAAATTGGAGTTATGGTATAGTAAAGTAGTCATGTACAACTGAATGAAGCCACCTACGTTGCTCTTTGGTGAAAAACTGCGAAGTTAGCATTCCTATCTCGAAACCGGAACGAGAGATGGAAAACTGTGATTTACAAAATTGTAGAACATCATTGATTTAGTACGAAAAAGAACCTTGCAGATATTAATGCGAAGAAATGAACGGTTAAAACGCGCATTTGCTTTTTCTGTGATTTTCTATACTGTGACGTCACGAAATTTGAACGAATGGAGAAATGATTATCTTTTGGGCAAAATACGACACTGTAATATGGCACAGTGATATCGCTTGTGATCACCAATCAGAAGGACCATGTTTCAAACTTCAAGGTTTGTATTCATTTACTGATTGTCTTTATAAACATAGTTGATAATACGTAGATCTTGTACAATAGTGTCGCATCAACTAAATGCAACTTGTTACTTTGGTGTTCGAAACATTTGCAGTCTGCAAATACATAAGAAACGTCATGCCTGTTTACATGAGATAGCTATAAAAATGACATCTTCTTGGAGTTGTAATATGTTGATGATCATAGACATGGAGCTATTTTCCAAAGTTGAGTATTGTGGGATGGTTTTACTGTATGGTGTATATGGGCGAAAGGCACGACCTGTAGCGCGATTGTACTGGTACCGTTTCCCTTCAGGCCCGAGTCATTCTCATCAAATCATCCTAACTATTGTAAGACTTTTAAGGCGAACAGGCTGCTTGATAAAGCGAGCACGATCTGGCTGACCAACTAAGGTAGGACGGCAAGTTCAATTCGATGGGGTATTAGCATACGCCCACGCATACCCCAAATACAACACAATAGAGATCAGTGAACACTGTGGCCTCTCCAAAAGTCAGGTTTAGAAAATCCGAAGCGAATTAGGCGCTAATCCATATCGACCAACTCTTCAACAGGTTTTACTGAACAGAGATGCCGAGTGACCCGAAGCATGGTGCAATTTTGTCATGAATCAGATACAGGTCCAGACAATATTCTTGGCAGATATAGTATGGATGGCTGAGGCATTCTTTTCACTGAATACCATGTACAACAAGCAAATCACCCATTACTCTGCGATGGAAAATCCTAGATGTTTTATCAACTTTCGACATCAAATGCGATTTGGTTTTAATGTTTGGTGTTAAATTTACAATAAAAGAGTGATCCGCCTAATATTTTACGATGGAGCGTTAACGTGTGCATGATAAGTACAAATTCTGTAAAACGTAATTCCAAATTTTGTAGAGAATCTGCGTTGTTTAATCTTAGGAATTTATGGTCTCAACATGACGGCGCATCTGCACACAAGAGCTCTCCAGTGAAGCAGTACCTCGTCAAGGAATTCGGGAACAAAATAATTGGGTATGGCTGTTTCGAAGATTGACCTCCACGTTCGTCTGACTCCACAGGACTTTTTCCTGTGGAGATATTTGAAACAACAGGCGTATGCGTCCTCTCTACAAACATTGTAGGATCTTAGACGACGCATTACGGACGCTTTTGCCGACGTGTAACGTTCTATACTCTTACGTGTAACGTGTCATTCAAACAAGGATTCAAATGTGAATTGCAGCTGACGGAGAAAAGTTTAAGCATCATCTCGTTTCGGGAATGAGATAGGAATGCTAACTCTGCAGTGTAAAACTAAGTGGTGACATAGGTAGTTTCTTTCAATAGAGCATGGCCAATTTACTATACGTAGACATCACTTTTATGAATATAACAGCAGCCATTCTGAAGGTAAAACGAGGCAAAGGACTTAGATGGGCACCATATATAGTGCCGGATTGCAAATCAAGGATAAACGAAAGTAGAGTGGAAATTAACTTTTCGCTTCAAATTCCGACAAGCGATTCATCTGAAACCACGATAAAAAGATAAATATTTCTTCATAAAATACTTTCAAATTATTACATACTATTATCGTATAACTCTTATAAACCGAATTACGACATTAATAGAGTGAAATAATATTTTAGGAAAAATACACATTGATATTTTTATATCAATTTATAAAGTATGTCTAAAGCTCAGTAAGTTATAATTTTCATTATTTCTTCCATTTATAAAAGTACTGTATGGGATTTACTTATATCTTATGGCTCTAATTTGAAGTAAAAAATTATAAAATACACTCTATAATGAAAAAAAACGACGCACCAAAAAGGAGTTGTCCGATGGAAACAAAAATTTTGTGATAGGAAATTTATATAAAGAATAGAAAAATATTAAAATTTGAGAACAATTGAATAATTTATTTCAGAGTTATATAGTTACAAAGTAACGAGCTGAATAAGGTGTTGACCCACCTCTAGTCTAGATGCAAGCTGCCACATGACGTGGCAAAGAGTGATAAAGCTCCCTGATGGTCTTATGCGGTATTTCTTGCCAAATTTGCTATAAATGTCAGGCTAGATCATCAACATTCCTTTGTAGATGCGATTTTACTGATTTGCTGACAGAATTGAAAGGAAATGCCTTCACGCAAAACATCTGTCGGTCGCTGGCGTCTGGCGCATGCGTATTATTTTGCAGCAGCGTCAGTCTCGTTATTTAATACCAACCTCTCCTATGCATGTATGTATACATATACATATGGATGGTGGATTTTTCCTTGTATTTAATTGATTAACTTTTACACACATAACGTCGGTTTTAGAAGCAACACAACGGTCATTGACGGTGAACTGCATTTCTCCCCTCGGTTAACTAACGTGGATGATTTCCACGTCATAGATACGTGAGTACATTGAATCTTAGTAAATTCAACGTACATTAGCTTCGCTATACAATCCACCCTTAGTAGTAGCATCAGTACTGAAATCCCTGGCTAGACAGAAGCAACGCCGGACATGAGACTGCAACCATAACCATTCGACTTTCAGCTAGCCTTTTTGCATTTAGAGTTTGCTCATGAATAATGAAGTGTGGCTGCTAAGCTCTACAGTATTAATCAATCAATCAGTGTATTGAATTTTTCAATATGGTTTACTGATCATTTAATACGCTTTAGAAAAGGCATTTTAAGATACACATATGTCTTACTCGCACATTCTCGTTTACAAATATGATCGAAATTTTTTTCATCTACCTTTATCATAAAACGAAGTAGCTTTCGACGGTTTCATATATAAGAAATTTGTTTCCCTTCCTAATAATAAAACTAATAGGTATCTACTTTTGAATGATAGCTACATTTAGTTATCCAAAATGTAAGAGTAATTTGTTATGTTAAAAATTATTACTTGTGGCGGGTCGGTCTTCAGCATCATCATATTTATCGTCATGTTAAATATTACTCGAATAGTTGGTCTTATTGAAAAGTGGGTTGATGCACGTTAAATTTTTCAATGCTCGAAATCCTCCCGATGAATTCGTGTGAATGTTTGGAGAGCGAAGTGCTATCTCTGGTGCCGTCCTCGCCACTTGACCAAGGTTGAAAATGACGCGGTCCGTCGATAACGGCCCTCGTGTTGCTTTTTAAATGCACGGTTAGTAAATAATAAATTATTCTAAAATTAAAGAATATGATGGTATAAAGGATATACATGCCATAACCATGCACGTACGTAACACACACACACACACACACACACAAATATATATATATATTTATATAGCAATTCACAAACTAACTTATATAACTCAAATAATACTAAATCATTTTCTGTTTAAATAAAAGTTCAAAGTGTGATTTCCGTACCAGTAGAATAACTCAAACTAGCTTTAAATATTCATGAAAAAGACATTGAAACGCATTTTCTAGTCTAAGATTGCTTTGCCTTTCTTTCGTATCCGCAGCACGTATAAGGAATGTTTGTTAGGTTCTTCTTTTCCGTGTTAAGGCGCCGTTCGTCTCAGGATTTGTGCTATTGCTCATTGTGCTCTTGAGATAGGATCTTCTTCTTACACTTTTAAGAGTAACTTCAACATTTGAAACATGTTTACATTAGTGGATGAAATTTCACAGACGGAAATTAATTATTCTCTTTAAAAGTATTTAACGCCTCTTAATGTAATTTAATGCTGGTTAAACGAACAAATGTTCGTCAAAGGTTACCAAGGTCAAAATGACTGTAACTTGATATAAGGAAGGACAGTTAAGATAAAGGAATTATTGAAAGAGACTGAAAATATGTGGATCAGATTTAGTATAGAGCCAATTTTATTGAAATTAAACATAAGTATTTTATTTAATAAAAGTGTTCGTGTAAACTAACGCGATGTTTTAGTTGATTGATTAATGATTGATTGACTAATAATGTCGCACTTAGAAGCGACATAAAGACTATCTTTTATTTTAGATAATTACATATGAAAATTTCTGGAAATGATTTAAAAGTAAACTTAGTCTACGATATACAAATTTCTAGTGAACGTATGTAATATTGCGCATTTGGTGGTAAATACAAAAAGTATGGTTTTTAAGACTTGGGCAAATATTGAATTCAATCTAGTTTTAATTTTCCAAGCGTAAGTGGTTGTGAGGCAAATTTTGATAATTTTTTTATATTCTTTGCCAAACAATTAATGGTGAAAGTTGAGTAACTCATATTCATATAAACTTCCTCTCTCCCCCAGTTAAATAGATGTAATGAGGCTACTACAACAACACTTTAGAGTATATTTTACCTAGGCGTGATTCTGCGCTTGGCGATCGCAAAGCGGCTTTGTTTCTTCCCGCAGACGTCAGAATCTCAGAAATGGAGTTGAGTAATTCAGTACATGGGCTTAGGTAATTCTATTAATTGCATGAACGTATGGTCGTTCTAGTCGCTCTTTAAGAATATCTGCTGTTTTTCATGTAACATAAGATAACCACTTACTTTCATTGCTCATGGGTTCATATGTTGTTTAATTACACAAATAAAGTTTAATTGTTGCATTAAGCAATTTACATACCACTTATTTTATTACATCTGAATTGTTTAACAGCTACTTTGACACTCTCCCGTAATGGATACTTTAACCTTGAAAAAGTTCTAAAATCTATCGATAAATTCTAATTGCTGTAAACGCTTGGTTGTATATTGTGATTTGGCCGATTCGAGCAAATTTCCTAAGAGACCTATTAGAAGGTATTGAAGGGAATTTGACGATGTACTTTGAAATTTTTAGTTCCGATCACATGAAGAGGTCGATGTATGAGATTATACACCTTTCTCTCCATCCATTCCACACCTGCGTAGGCTACAAATATTGCGATTTATCATAATACCCATTGTGCAAGGGCTACTTAAGTATAAAACCCTATATGCTTACATACAAGGGGTGTTCAAATGAAAATGAACAAAACGACACTGTGGGTATAAATGAAGACTTTATTCAAAATATAGATCATAAGTCCAGAGCACAAAGGTCCCGTTGATTAACGAGCCTAAGGATTCCTTGTTCCCAAAATTCCTGTGGCCTTGACGAGACACAATATTTCTTAGCGTCCTTGAGCTCGTGGTTCAAATTGAAGCGCTTCTCTTTCATATGTTTTTTGGGGGAACCAAACACATAGAAATCGCAAGACGACATGTTCGAGTTAGGGGGAGGTGACGACGCATCCTGTCTCGCTTTGTCTCTGCCTCGTAGTGAGGGCACCAGCTCTCACCTTCTGTGACGATTCGCTCCTAGAATGCGGGTTTTCATGATACTGAAACAGATGGTGGAGTGCTAGCCCCATATGCAGGTCAGTAAGCTGCTTCGTAAGACACTGCGCACACACCTTCCGATAACGCCACTTGTCGTGAACAATTGTCCACACTGTTCCGACACTGACATCCACCTTCACCTCCAACATTCGCAATGTGACACGCCGATCACTTCTCACTAGGTCGTCCACCTTGTCGATGAGATCGGCCATGATGACTGTGTTTGCCTGGCCTGGTCTCGGGTCATCAACCAAACTCTGCTGGCCTGCACGAAAACGGGAACTCAATTTTGTCATTGACTAGTCTTCTCCGTATACGGCCACCATCCGGGGATGAATAGCGACCAGTTCCACACCTTCCGCTGTTAGAAATCGGATAACACCTCGCTGCTCTTCAATCGTTGAATTTTGCAATGTGAATGCCATCATGTCCTCACACGCACTGCCGCGTCAATTGAACGGCGCTCTTTATAAGAATCTCTGTTCTCTCCTGCTCCTGAGGGTGCTCGCGCATACTTCGATCCATGCTGTAGACTCCATATGCATCAATAAATGATTCGCTACGTTCTCTCATAGTGGAATGGGCATATATATTAATGGTTACGTTGTTACAACATTTCGTACCTTTTCATTTGAACACCCCTCGGTAAGTTACAAATCCATAGCTATATCAACTAGAATATTTTGGATCTATTGGATGTATGGAAAATAGTGTCTTCAAACAGCTGAGAAAACATTATAAGATATGAATGATTAGTGGGCAATATTTCAAAGAAAATGCCATTTGAGTGAAGATTAAGCATTTGTAAAAGAGTATTAATAGTTTCTGTCTTGATAATACTTTGTTGAATAGTTTCTCATGCAGCAGGTTTCTAAAGTGCCATAGAAAGAATTTGCTTTTGACTTCTACTCGGTTCGTCAAGAAAGTAAGTTTCCCAGACAATGTAAGAAATCATGAAACATGACAATCCACAATATTTATTGAAAGGGGTACAACATTCTATGAAGTTAGTTTATTCGCCATTTTCTCTTCACTGTTCTCTCAGATATTTTGCAATTTGAATTGAATGCTATTATAACTCCTTGCCAACCAAATGAAACGTGATTAGGTAAATTAAATGAAGATAATAAATGTAATGAATTGAATTAAGGATAGTGATATATCAGCAAAATAGAACTGAGAGGAAAAAGATTGCAGACAGGCGGTAACGAAAAGATGATGGATATTTTGAAAATCGGATTGAATCATCATAATTAATCGTTTGGTTTGAAGCGACTTCTTGATGGAGTTGTAAGAGTCAAACCTGTTATAAACAATAAGAGCGAATGATTTCATAAGCTAATATTTTATTTTTAGAATATATCAACTATGAGTAATTGAGTAAAGCAGGACTCGAGAGAGAGAGAGAGAGAGAGAGAGAGTTATATTGGATATTCTATGATAAGAGCTAATAAACTGTTTTGTTTATTGGAATTTGGAACTTATTGACTATTTAATTAAACTATAAGATAGATGTAGATTCATATAATCAAGAAAATACGTCACATCTCTTTCAACCTCCTCTCTATATAGGAACTACCGGAATTGAAATTTGTATCATACCGTGAGACTAATATGTGTAGGCCATTTCGAAGAAATACACCGTCTGAAAACTTTGACAACTTGTGATACCAACAGAACTGTCTGTATATCGACACAGTCTACCTGACTTTACACGGGGATCCACTTCCAGGCAGAGCTTGTTATGTTGGACTATTCGATATCCTCGGGGACTTTTTGGAAATTTAAATTACGTTAAATAGTTAGATAATCCGAAAACAAATTGAAAAGTGATTAGGTGAATGAAATGAATATAAGAAGAGTTGTGTATTGAAATATATATATATATATAACCGAAATAGAATGGAAAGGATAGAGAAAGGAGATGCAGGATAATGACATGCTGAAAGATATTTGAAAATTGGATTGAAGCATCGTAATTAATCTTTTGTCTGAAGTGAGTCTCAACTTAATTACTGAGATAAGAACTGTCTGTTATCGAGAAGTGTTTGAATCAGAACGAGTGATTTGGTTAGCTAAGATTTCATTATAAATTATAAACTAGGATTGACCAAGTTAAGAGGGATTTGAAACAAAGCAAACTTGTATATTTTCGCTTTCATAGTCAATAAATTGTTTTGTACTGCTCTTCAGTATTCCCGTTACAGTTTTGAATTTATTAATTATTTAATTGGACTGAAAGATGGAATTAGAATTAAATAAAGGAGGAAGCACATGACACAGATTGTGTAGGAGAGACATTTGATGTACACAATATCCTGGGAGAGACTGGGTATTTTCTCATCCACTACCTGTACATGGGCGCAGTGATGAACGCTGACCTATACTATGCCTCTCTGAAGAAATTATGATGGGAGAAAGGAGTTTTGTGTTGAGGCACGTTCTTCAATTCCCGTCGTTCTGAAGTTGAGAGGTAGCTGAAGACAGTTCTGTTTCAAATTAAAGCAAATGATTAAATATTAATGTGGACAAGGAAGGAATTAAAATGGAAGAAATAAAAGCAAATGATAAGATATTGATGTGGACAATGATTTTCTTTTCAGATATTAAAATTAAAAAAAGCTATAAATTTTTGAATTGAATAAATTTTAAGAAATGTTGCCCTAAAATGAGAACAAAATAATATTTAAGTACAAATCTATTCTTGTCATTAAGGCTTCCTTCTACCAGGCATTTTTATTTCTTCATCTTAATGTTATTCCCATGGAATTTCGACTTTCGGTTTTAAGTGTAACAAAACAGCAAAATATAATGAATGCATCTGCGAAGGGATCTTTTTTCTCTGTTTTTTGAAAATATTTTTAAATATTTTAAAGACCGGAAAACTCACAAACGAATTATTAAAATAGGGGTAAAAATATTTTTAAGAATCGGTGGAAATATTAATTCCGTATCAGCTTTTATAATGTTTTACTCTTTCAGATGCATTGAATGGTATTCAAATAGATTAAATAATAAAAATATGAAAACGGTAGTCGAAATTCCATAGGATTAACCTTACGTCCATGAAATGCAAATGACCGGTAGGCGGGAGCACTAATACTTCAACGAGGCCACTACAATTCAAAATGAAACTATTGTGAATCGGTAAGAAGTATTCATATTAGATTGAACAAGTCACATGCATTTCGCATATTATTTTGAAAAGTGATTAGGGTCGACATTTTGTGGTTTACGAAAACAAAAGCCTCTTTATTGGCTGAGAATAAATATCACAATTTTTCTAGAATAAAATTGTAACTAATATTTTGTAAGACTTTGCAATTTGGGAAGGCGCCATTTTCTTACGTTTGAGATTATTCCGTGAAATGTTAACTTTGTTTCCTGAAGCGCTGTGATTGATACCGCAGCTTTATTTTCCTTATACCGGGATTGAAAAATATAGTCTTATATAAAAATACACTGCCACACACGCACACAAAAATAAATGTCATCGGGAATAATATAAGAAAAGTGAATTGTATTTTGTTATTCTCAATTTGCAACTTGTGTTTGGAATTGTAATTTTTTTTGTCTGTTGTGCCGTGGGTAATATTTATTTGTTAACAATGAAAGAAATCAAAATTAAACTATATGTCTGCCTTATGAAATTGAATTTCATAAATTGGCTTACATGTAAGTTATAAGTGTTATTCTGCAAATAGCTTCATTTTTCAGAAAAGTAAATAGCATACAATTAATATTTAATATTGATTTATATTCTTTATTTTTTGCCGATAATTATATAGTTATATTTAAGGGATTTTTTTGAAATTCAATTTCATTGTTGTTTTTCTTACATAGTACGGGCACAACGTTTTTTACTGTTCATCATTCTGTCAAAAATACTTTACAATTTTTCTGTCATAATGTAATACAAATTTCAGCTCCTTAAAATAAAAGAAAAATATTTTACGACAAAATATTTCAATTTGAAATAAAAATTAAGAGTTTTAAAATAAAAAATATTATTTCTGAGGCTATTTTTTGCGAATCAACAATCCCGTATTTCATCTCTTATTACTTTATATAAGTTAAATTTTAAAAAAAAATCGATTTAAAATTGTGAATCATGAAACCTTGAAAAAATTTTTGAAAGAAGATTTTTGGTTTTCCTATACTTTAGTGTTGATTGAAGATAAAGCTTAAAAGATTTCATAGCTTATGAGGCAGAAAGGGAAAGTGAAAAGGTTACAGAAAAAAATTAATCGAAGAAAAAAGGCACTTTAAAAGGCAGTCTGGAAGATAATATAGGATGGCGTCCAAACGCTAATTATAATTTGTGAAATACGAAGAAAGAAAGAAATATTGGTGAATTTATTCAAAATAACTTTTGTGGAGAATTATTTGCAGAATATAAAACTGTCTTAATGAAGAATATTTGAGTTGACGTCACCATGCTCAAGGTATTTTACATTGTTAACATTCGTGAACTGAAATTTATACCTAAATGTGATGTTAAAAGAGAATGTTAGAATTTTTAAGACACTCTCCAAATGTAGACTATTTATTATACGGTTACGTGCAGGCTTTCAAATGTAGGAAAGGTCACCGTAGTCAAAAAGCAGGTCCTTTCAGAGTAATTTGAAAAGTGATTTCGAGATTCTATCTCTAGCAAATACAATATATTTCCTTTTGACAGGGAATTTTTCTTTGCATTCAACCTACTCTTATAAATACACAATAACAACAATCCAAGGCTTCCACTATCTTTGAACATGTCAGCTTGCAACCTATGATCAGTACCGTTTGAGGAACGAAATCACTAATGCAACCCACAGTCACTCGATTGTGCACGAATGTACACACATATATACACGCATGTATATATATATATATATATATATATATATATGTGTGTGTGTGTGTGTGTGTATGTATGTGTGTGTGGCCTAATTCTTGAGGATTATAGAGAGTATATATATATATATATATATATATATATACAGAGAGAGTTAAGTTAGCATATATAGAGTTGGGTATATATATACCCCACTCTTATTTTTACACGGTATATACGTTTCTTAGAAAATCGTGCAAAAAATCATGTAATATGAAAAACCTCTAAATTTTTTTTTAAAAAAAATCTTTTAAAAAAGTGATAGGGAAATTCATATTATATATTTATAAAACAAAAGCAATTAATTTTTATTCCAAAAAAAAAAATTACTGTACAATGAAATCTCAGTCTATAGGTACACATACAACATATAAAAATTCAGATTGAAATTGGGGATAAAATACTAACTAACAACTATTCATCGGTACTTGATAAAAAACGAGCACGTTTATTACGAATTGGAACACAAATGCTGTCATCAGTAGATGTGTTAATATGTCTAGCACAACTGTCGGCTTTGATTCAAATGAAAAATTTCGTTCGGTATTAACGGCTTCTGTGCTTTTTTGTTTGTTTGTTTGTTTGTTATTGTTACAAAGTATGTTTGCTTGGTTTCTCAAGTTGCTTATATGATTCTTGATATTCTGCTACATATAACTTACGATTACGTTGAAATTTTAATGCACACTCTATGTCAGAATCATGAGTAAGAAAATGTTGTTTTATACTTGTAGCAAATTGTTTTATACATGTAGTGTTGTTGTGTTATACTCGTAGTGTCCTCGCGAATTACATCCGCTGTTAATAGCTTAACTTCACCTTTGACTTCGTCATTATTGACTTCTTTATAATCATAAACATTCATAAATTCGATCAAATCGTCCTCAACCAAAAGACTCTTTGGTATAAATTCCTCGATGACAGCCGTTTGCATGTTGTTAAAACCTTCCCCACCATTTGTAATTGTTGGAGTTATAATTTCAAACACACAGCTGATTTTTGTACTACGAAACTTTCACTTTTTGACCCACGTTGGCAAATGTTTTTCTAACAAGCATTTGAGGTCGATTGGCGCAAGAGTTTGATGGCAAAAGAAGCATGTGGAATACAATCCATAATCGTGAACTTTCTCCATGCTTCCACAACAGTCAAATTTCTTTCTCCCACTGAGTCTAAAATATATTTTAACGTCTCATACGTCACTCACAGATTTCTGGTGGACATGAAAACAAAATGGTCTTCTGATTACACTGCCAAAAGTAGAATTGAAAAAAACTGCGAGGATTCATGATAGAACAAAAATTTCATGAAAAAAGAATTTTGGCAGAACCATTTCATTTCAAAATCGTGTAAAAAAAGAGTTGGGTATATATATATATATATAAACTAGCTGATACCCGCCCGCTTTGCTGGGCAGACGATAATATTATATTTTGGAACCTATACATAAAATATCAAGAAAATTAGAGCATTGAAACGACCTTTGTGTTCTCCAGATGGTTTTTTATCGGCATTAATTATAACCTTGAACTCCTTTTGGTCTTTAGGAACTGACTGAACAGCAGCTTTGAAATCGTGAATATACCTGTTATGTTCATGTAGCGCCTTTTGTAATTGGCTAATTCTGGCTTAACACCTAGAAAAATACCACAATGAATGTGTTTTTCACTTTCATCATCACATAGAAAGCAAAGCTGAAGAAAAGAAGGCTGTTGAGGAGGCTCAGCCAATAGGCTACCTATCCTGTGGTATACCTGCCCGTGGACTTTAAACGTTGGCATAAAATTTCCCTCCTTCAATTCTTTTGCTCCGAATGACGTCATCTGAAAAAATCCATTACACTTACGAATTGTAGAAAGAAAATGTTCTGAAAGCTGATCCTTATGGCTAAGAAGATCATGCAAAGGTTCAGGGTAGGATCTAATAGCAGGAAGCTGGACTTGACCACCCCTGCAGGACATTCCTGGAGGTTCTTCTATTCATTTTAAAGCACGGAACCTCGAACAGGGCAAACGTTTTCCGATACTGACAATTTTATCATTTGAATAGTCAATATATATTTCATATTTAAAACCAGACAAATTTTTGGAAGTCCATGGCGCTAATTTAACTTTTGATCTTTTTTCATTGTATTTAATTACAGCTGCCTGATACACATGAAGGTTATTAGAAAAGTACTTTCTTGCAGCTGCTCTATGTACTTCAGGATGGCTTTTAGTATATTTTGAAGCAGCTTCTCTGTGTTCTTCAGGAGGACTTTGAGTATATTTTGTAGCAGTTTGTCTTACTTGTTTATATCTAATTGAATTTGTGAATCTTTTTCTTCTTTTTTACCTTTATTTAGTTGAAGAGATATTACATCTATTATAATTGATTCACTTGAACTTGAAAAATCAATGTTAGATATTGATTGAGTCTTACTAACACAGACACATTTTCTTGAGGCTGAAACACTAAAGATGACTCATTTTCTTCATTTTGTTTCACATTATCATAACCAGGATTAACTTTACTTCTATTTGTTAATCCAACTATTTAAATATAAACATCAAAATGACCACTATTACAGTTTCCCGTAAAACGTAATCTTTTTCCCCCCTGAATTGTTTCCCCGGAACAGAAACTAAAAGGCAGCCACTTTGATACACTTCGAACTGATAGGGAAATAGCTCTGCCGCAGCCATAATTTTGCAAATAGATCCATAAGTGTTTGGTTTACACATTTCGGTAAAATATAAATCGTTAGTATTATAAGAGGCGCCAGATAGCATTTGAATGCAGCATTTAAACCGATCCCAGTTGTTAAACACGTGAGAAACAATATTTCTCATTTTATACGCCATCGATATGTCACCAAACACCAGCAAAGATAGAGATGAAAATAAACATGCTCCGTTGCCAAGAATTTTAAAAACTTTGAAAGGAGTAGGTATTCCATCTATCCAAATGTATTCAACATCCATTATTAAAAATTATAACTGAAAAGTAAATATGAAAAATCAATTTGTATTAACCTACAATGAAATACTTCTATAGTTAAAAAATATAACCATAATTAATTTTTAAATATCAAATTATTTAAAAATTCAACAAAAAATACTAACAAAAAAATAAAGTATAGTAAAATTTTTTAGCAAAAAGTCACTCGTATTACGTTATTCTTTTTGCAAAGGGTTAACTCTATTGCGCTAGCAGCATATCTGGAACTGCAATTGAATAAGACAGAATAGCTCTTAAAAATTCATAGCATTAAAAATAATTCTCTATTCTGAAAACGATAAAATATCCAGCCATTTTAAAAAAACCAAAGACATTTATTTCCTAGAAACAAAAAACTAAAAATAGTCAAAATACAGAAACAAACTTTTACGTAATACTTACATTAGGTTACAGTTAATGCATACATCAAAATAAATATTTTGACAGCTACTTATTTTTTTTTTTTTATCAATGACATGAATAACATACCTTTATTATTCATTTGTTAAAAGCCAACTTCAATAACTTAGTAAGATAGCGTTTAGATTTACAAATGTAAATTATCAATCATTATTGATAATAAAATACTTTTCTCATAAATTTGAAACTTAAGTCTAGGTTCCACAACAATAACAAATTATCTTTTGCTCAGCAAAACGGACAGAAATCAGCTGGGGTTACCATAGTATAGCTATTTAAAATTCACAATGCAAAGTCATTGAAATGCTTCGACTTGGTGGTGGAAGATATTTGGTGATAAATCTCTAAATGTAGGAATTTCGGGGCTCAACATTTACATTATATATGATAAACCTACAATGCATCCTATTCAGCGGATTGTCTTGGGTGTGCGCTACTCCGTAAGAAATCGAAATTTTAGTATTTTTCAAAATCCCGCTCTTGCCAATCCACCATCAGCGCCTCAATATTAAATTATTTCCATTTCGCACACGCAAATCTCGCCAAGTAAACTTAATTGGTAGCAATGCACAGAATACATATAAAAAAAATATATTCCGTTTGGCGTCGGTCATGTCATTTTTGGCGATAAAGTCGCCAAAAATGACATAATTTATGGATAAGAAAGGATTAACGGATGAAAATCACATTTTGGATAAGAATTCCGTAAAATCCGTTCTTAGTGAGCGTCTACATCTCAAAATGAGTAACTATACCAAATTTCAAGTCAATCGGTTGTATAGTTTTAGAGATATCGTGATGAGTCAGTCAGTGGTGTATTTTGTTTATATATATATATATATATATTATATATATATATATATATATGAAACACATCGATCATAACCCGAGACTAGTTCCAAGATGGCTCGAGTAAACCAGTAACCAGGTCTCTTCTAGAGTAATAACTTTGCTTGAAACGTCAAAATTTCTAGTCGAATGGACCAGGAAAGTTTTAAGTGAAAAAAGGTTTTTCAAGTGGGTGATACTGATTGAGCTTTTGATGGAACAAAGAAACAGCAACGGATCGATCAGAAACTGTTGTATCGCATTTACTGCGGCACAAAAAGATTTCTTGCGAAAAAAAAAAAGATTTGAAAAGGTTGAATCGATTGTATCACCTAAAGGTGATTCAAAAGGGTGTTATGTTGATGAATAAAAATTCAAGTAAAAAATGTTATTTTCATGTTAGAGGAGTTATTGATCAGTATTAATAATATATATATAGAGATAGAATTAAAATTTATATATATATATGTATGTCTCAGAGATTATTAAAGACTCTTCTAGATTTGTCTCTGAGTCTGCTATCTTTTTCGCCAAATTTTGCACATTTTGCATACCAGAGTTCATCCACAGTCTGCCAATCTATCTAGTATTAATGTCAATATATCCTCTTTTGTCTAGTAGATTATTTTTCCTGAAACAAGCACCTTCTCAAAGAGAAATAAATTTAAAACTTTCCGTACAATCAATATTTATTAAAAGCACATTATAAGGGTTGTTCATAAAGAACAAGACGAGTAAATAGTTGCTTTGGATTACCATTTTTTTCTTCCATTTCGAAAACAGTATCAGTTTTCTCATATTTTTGAAAATATAAATCTAATTCAAAAATCTTGTGAAAAATTAATTACTAGAAAGTTGCATTTTTTGCTAGATTTCGTTGTCATTTTTAATAAATACTAATAAAGGAAAATTACAGAGTTGGCAAGTGTTTGATAAATCAAAATAAATGGATGATTTTATAAACAAGAAATGAAACAATGTATTTGTGGTTTGCTTAGCTTTTATTTTAATGTAAAATTATTAACCAAGAAAATAATTTTAATTGTTCGAATTAAAAATAACATTATTCAAATCTAAAATTCTAGAAAATACGAGATTTAAATAATGACCAAAAGAAACTCTTTCTTTCTCCACCTCGAAAAATAAGTATCGCAATCCATTGCAAGAATTGAACGAATGTTTATTACAAGAAATGTTCTCTGTGTTTTAACCAGCAGAAATTAAGTTATCACATATGGTGACATGTTCTTATATGTTTCATGCTTACACATTTTTAGTCTCCTGGACACTATTTACTAATACAATCTATAATTATAAAATATTTGTATTAAAGGTTTTCTTTTGAACTGACTTCTAAGAACATAATTTACTTATTGATAAAATGATAATGTAATTATTAATAATTGAATTTTACTTTTACATGGTCCTAAATAATTAAACATTTCCACCTCAAGGTTAAAAACGATTTAATAAATTTTAAAAATTTCCTCCTCACCTTTTGTAGATTAGATGAATGACAGCTCTGATTGATGCTGAGAAATATTACAGTTCGATTCTATAGATAAAGGAATAAACACTGGCCGAATATTTAGTTATTTTTCACATTGTAAAAGAAATTCATCTCGTTTCCTATCGACATTATCACGTTTTTAATAATTTTTAACATGTTCGGAAAAGTAAGAATATGAGCAATAAATAAATACAACATGGAGCAGTCAAACCGCATACTTCTAAAAATCTTGTATAGTGAGGACGAGTGCATAAGCGTTAGTATGAAGTGACCATCGCGTTCCTAATCCTGCGTTTATGTATAACACCGATTTGCGTCTACATATTCATCTTCCGCCACTTGCTCCTATTCCAAGCAAAAAGACATTTTTATTATTTTATCGTACGGTTCGAGAATACACAGGGGCCCCTAGTGAAGCCTGTGCCTGGATGGCGGCCGATGAAGCAGTTGGCTGTACGCGTGCATTTTTTAGGCTGTGGTGGTCTTCTCGACGACTGGTCTGTCGAGGGCGTCAAAATCGTGTGTGTAAATGATATGTAAATGTGTGTAAATGTTGATGTACATGGGCATGTGTAAATGACATCTCTCAGATCCACTGATCCCAACCTCCTCTCAACACAATCACAGCGGCCTAATTGACGAGCTACTCGCCTAGCTGACCACCCAGCTTCCATCATGCCGATGATTCTCCCCCTCTCAAACTGCGACAGCTGCTCCTATTGTCTTCGAAAACGGTGTAATGGCATGTCTAGCTCAGCTCTTCCTTTGTAAACGATTCAGCACACTCAAACAAGCTTTGGTTACCTGTTTTATTATCCACGGAGAACGATGTTAAATGCCCTATACAGGCTATACGTAATGCGCAATCACGCTGCATTTCTAATCATTTGCATATCTTACCGACATGTACCTTCATGCCAAGTTTCGTTACGATCCCGCAATTATTTCTTGGTTCGCTAATTTTTTTTGCCCATGAGTGTATGTTCCCTTTCAAGAACTTACTTTTTTTCGGTAAGTATGGGCATCATGACCCCGAGGTCCTTCAATTTTTTTCCTTCATCAGGCGACCCGATTTTGACCGACGTGACTCCCCTCCCCGCAATTCTTAGAGATAATTCTCTATTTTCGATCCTCCTTCTTTTCAGCACATTTTCTACTTTTTCTTTCTTTTATATGTCTGGATTATAGTTTAAACAAATGCCTGTCTCTTATGTATAAGTCTTAACTCTCATTCATTCGAAGATATATCAGACAATACCGCGTTGCTCTCGCATTTTCACACATTCTAGAATAACGATTTTTCCGGAATGAGGGTATTGATATACAACAAGATGGAGCAACTAGACATAAAGATATTTTAACAGTCAAACTTCTGAAAGATCTTTTCTCTAATCACTTCATCAGTTGGAATAGAGATGTGCAGTGGTCTAGCTAGAACAAAAGCTAGCGCTAAGCATTTTTGATTAATTTTATGGGGATATCTCTTTGAAGAGTTTTGTGGTTCTCGCTGCAACAACATAAGACTAAAAATATTAAGAATATCTTGCAATAACATCAGCGGTACTATGACGTGTCATGGAGATTTCCGTATTAGACAAATGGATGGTCGACATCTTCCGGGACTTGATATTCAAAAAGTGAATTGTTTTTGATTGTACTGACGTAATGCTTCTCAACTTAATGTTGTTTCAGTGTGGATTCCTCGAAATCTCCGAAATCGAATGAAAAAAAAGGAAAAATTTTTTTATCTCTATTATAAATTTCCTTAATTGGTTTATAGAATATTGTTGTCCATCTGTTAAACGCTATCATTTATTTTAAAAAAAAAACTGGTACCGAAAAATTTACTTTTGCTTGATAATAATCAAAGTAACCATTACAATTGTCCGAATTAACAACATGCATTCCCCTAGAAGTGGCGAAAAATACAAATTCGTTAAAGGAAAAAGACCCACTAGCAAATTTTAAAAAGTTATTACATGTGATGCACATTCAAATAACTGGTTAATAAAATCTATGGAGAAGATAAGTAATCCGTAAGAGAGTTCTAGGAAAACTATAATATCATGGATGCTGTAGACACCATCAGTCTTTCCTAGAATACGAAGATGAGAAACTTTTGAAAGAAGTATGGAAGAATGTATGGTCAGGATTAATCAAGAACGTTGGCACAAAATAATTCATTGCTGATGTTGACGCAATTGTCAAGCTAAATAATCAAACAGGGTTGTATAATATAAATGCGCAGGATAGCGAAACTCTATTGTCAGTTAAGCTGGTGGAAGTCTTTCCAATTAGTATCTTAAAAAATTAGTAAAACAAGTTCACGAAGAAGGTGAAATGTGTTTCTGAAGGTGAGGAGGAAAGGAACTTTCAAAGAATTTCCTGAAAAGAAAAGGCAGTTAAGCCAGTATAAAGGAAATAAAAGATCAGTTTATACGAAATGTTTTGCATTTTGAAAGAAGTGCAAAGGCAAGAAGAATTATCATTAATGCAATGTCTTGCTATGGATAAATGCTCGCCTAATGGAAGGAAAATAAAACAACGTAAGATGACTTCTTCACACTAAATCAAATTTGTAAGAACTTTTCTCAATCTAAATAGAACTTCTTTACTCGAACATTTCTTTGATTATCATGAAAGTTTTGTGAATAAAATTTATTTTTTACAAAAACTCAGTCAATAATTAACATAATAAAAAGTATTTAAAATATTACAAAATAAAACAAAAATATTAATAAATTTTCTCATTTTATATTCTGTTTCATCTATGCCCATTATTTATCCCCATTACTTCAATGACCGCATTTCACTATGATTTTCTTAGTGCTGGAACTTAGTAAGAACGCATTCCCCGCTTTAAACGCATAATACTATATTCTAACGTTCATTTACGTTCTTAACATTTGTTGCAATATATGAAAAAATAAAAGCTTTCGTGCCTTTTTAATATCAATAAAAATTACTAGCTACTTCTCCAAGCCGTGTTTCATCACATAACATTTCATCAGGTTTGTTACGATTGATCCGTTTCGTATTGAAACGTAAAATGATAATTGCGAGTTAAGGCTATTGTCTGCCTGCCATTTTGATTTCATGAACATGATAGTCATATAGAATTTCTACAACCATCCTTAAATACATGTTATTTTAATGGTTTGAATGAAAAAAAGTGCATCTGAAAGAGCAAAAAATTAATGAAGCTTTATGTGGAATTGAATTCTTTTCCTCCGAGTTTTGAAACAATTTTAGAATACGTTTTTAAGATCTGGAAACCCTCAAATGAACCATTCAAATATTAAATAGTTTGAAAATTTGGAAGAAATATGATAATCCACAGAAGCTTTCATTACTTTTTGCTCTTTCAGATGCAATTTTTGCCTACAAATTGGTAAAATTATATATATATATATATATATATATATATATATATATATATATTATGACGGTAGTAGGAATTACGTAGGATTAACATTACGTTCACGGAATCAAAATGGCCAGTAGACGCTGGCCTTAAGATTAGTTGGCCAAAAATTCATTAAATGAAAGAAAAAAAAAAATTTGATTGCTACAATGTCTGAAAAGAATAACATAAATTCCCCATTGCATATGAATCAACTTAATCGATTCCGAAGAACGCGTAGGAAGAATCTGTCTTATCTTCAAGACTGATGAATTTTACGCTTCATGTCACGGAAATTAATGATGTAGTGTTTAAAGTAAAAGAAAAAAAAACATTTTTTTTGTTAATGGTATAGATTTTATAAATGAATCGTACGTCGAACCACTTAAAGTATTAAAAATTGAACATTTTTTTTTGTTCTACAATTTTTTATTTAGCATCGTTTTTGTTTTCTCTAGTATGTTAAGATAAGAGTTTCTTTAAGATAAAAACTTTATTGTTTTCTTCATCTTTACAGCTTTCTCTGTTTTGGAAAATAACCTTCGTAAAGGAACTCATTTAAGATCGAGTGTTTTTTTCAACAAAGGACAGTTTTTAATTGAATATTCAGGTGGTGAGCATTGTCTAAAATTGCTATTGTGTTTTTTCTCCTTAAATTAGCCAAGTAAGAATAAAAGGAATCTGAAGTCGAAAAATATTTTTTGTTTAAAGGTAGAATAATTTTAACTTCAGATTAGTTTTTGGTTCTATTCTTCAAAGCTATTATAATTTTTCCAAGTGATTGATTGAAGAGATGACTACACTTTTGATCTCGTGTTACAATCGATCATATTCTTAATATTTCTTTTCCTGAAAAGCATTTTATTCCTTAATGTCATTTTTTTAAATCAGACAATAGAATGAAGTCAATTTTATAATATCATCCAGGAATGGCTACAACTAATATGAGTTCCATTTATTCCTATTGTTTATTATTATGAATGTTATCTGGAAATTAATTACATATTCTTCATTTATAATAAATATATTTACTTGTAGCAGATATCTTCTTCATTCGAATTTAAATTAAGAGTATTTGCATTGTAAGTAAGGAAAATTCTTCACACACACACGCACACACACACACACACACACACACTTTCGAGACCCAGTCCTTATTCTTTGAGCAATTTTCCCTAAATTTGAGATAAATAATCTAAAAAGTAATACAAAACAGTATGTACAACTTTTTTCTTAATTAAAAATTACACAAATTTTGACCAGTTCATTATAATGGACATTGGGTCTTTGTCTAGAAAAAACATGCCTTACTGATTAAATGTACAACATAATTTCATTATTCACACCTAAATTTGTATATTAGTTATTTTTAATTAAAAAAAAATGTTTAAAAGTATATTAAGACTAAATTTAAACTGCTGACATGTCTTTAGTTGTTGCTTTCTTCTTGTATGCCATTTTGAAATGCTTGTGTGGAACAAAAATATTTCCAAATAATTTCAAGTTTTGCCAAATAGATGAAAGGACTGTCTTATAGAATGGATGAAAGATAGAAAACTACAAATTCTTTTCCTACATGTAAAATAAAAATGTGTAATAGTATGCATATATATATATATATATATATAGTCATATGCTTATGTTTATACTTTTTATAGTTATTTGAAGAACACCTGCTGTAATTTGAGAACATTTTACTGTACAGTGCAAAGCATGTACACAGTTGTAATATAGCGCAAACGCGATATGTATCCCGCTAGAAAACAAACGGGAAAAGCTGCATTAAAAATAATGAAAACAGTTTCAAACTCATGGCCAAAAATAGGAGCAGCGCTATGTTATGGTCGGGCAATCTAAATCAACCAACTCTTAGTTCCTTACAAAATAAATCCGAATACGAACGGCTCGATCGGTACCGAATTCTAAAATGTACAAAATCATTGAATGCCGGATCAAAGAGTGCTTGCTGTATCGCTAAATAAATGGGGCATTTAAGGCATCAACCCAAGCTTCTAATGAAAAGTCACTGAATTGAAGCGCAAATGAATTGCGGCATAGATTGTAACACCAATGTTTATTACATTAATTTGCCATTACTAATTTTACACTGAAGTTCAAAATTAAGAGAATTTGAATATTTGGTCGAATTTCATAAAAAGAAATGAACGAAATGTAAAAATGCTGCTTCGAAACAAAGATGCATATCTTGTTCGTAGAATATATCTTGTTCGCATGCCTATACCTGCGTGGGGGCAGAACTAGTCGAAAAACAGGATTTTTAGTAACCCGTGCCGAAATCCGCATTTCGCCGAATTGCTTAGGTTTTTTTTGCAGCAATCGCTTTGACTAAAATTCAAACAGTAAAACTGAGTGACCACAAACGTGTAGATTATGGAATAAGGTGGCAAATTGTGGGTAGGCTAGAAGCAGGATTATCTCAAATCCAGATTTGCAGAGAATTCTATTTAACGCCCGACATCATGTCGAACTTATGGAAACAGTTTTATTTACCGGATCCGTCGAGAGAAAGACTGTGCAAGGTCGTCCAAGGGCCACAACTATCAGAGAAGATCGCCATTTGTCCATTATAGCTAGGCGAAACAGGGATGCTATAGCTTCTCATGTCTCTCATGAGTTGTATGTGTCCACAGGAACACGAGTTTCAAGGGTGACTGTTTCCAAAAAACTTCATGAAAGAGGGCTATTTGCAAGACGACTTATTGTTTGAGTTCCACTTAGTTCTGCTAACAGGAGAGTTCGCTTAAAACAATGCAGAGATCATAGAGATTGGAGCATGGATTAAATGAGCGACCAATATTTTCAATGATGAGTCCCGGTTCAGCCTAACAAGTATTCTCGCCGTACTTTCATATTGAGCGAGACAACTCTATCTGTTGCCTGCTCTTCAATGTCCAAGAAATCAACGATTACTGGAGTGGAGGCTTGATGGTCTGAGAAGACATCATGTTGAATGGCTGCACATACCTTCATGTCTTTGAAAGAGGCTCTGCGACCACTGAGAGATATGGGTATGAGGTATTGCAGCCCTATTGCAGGGGTGCAGTTGGTTCTGATTTCCTTTTAATGAATGAAAACGCGACGTCATCTGGTTCATCTGGTAATGAAATCTTAATGGAAGTTCATCTGGTCGACGAATTTCTGGAAAGTGAAGATATTCACCGGAGGGATTGGCCAGCCAAATCTCCAGACCACAATCCTATAAAGCATGCCTGAGACGCTCTGAGGAGGGAAATTGTAATTCGTAAAACCCCTCCGAAAGCTATCTAAGACGTGAAAACAGCGTAGCTGAACGAGTGAGACCTATTGCCCCAGGAACTCATAAACTCCCTTATTTCTAGCATAAAATAACTTCGAGAGGCCTGTAAGAAGGGACCATAATTCCTATTAAATCATTTTTTTTGGTTCTATTCTGCAACTGCTGTTTTACATTTTGCGACTCCGATGAGTGTCACGCACGTTCATGCGTATGTATTATAATCATTGAAAATTTATTTTTTTTTTGTATCATATCAACTATATGTACGAACCAAATTTCATTAAAATCTGTCCAGTAATTTTTAAGAAATAATCGACAAAATCGGAAAATTCTCTTAATTTTTAACACCAGTGTTATTATAAGAGTCACAAATAGACTAATGAAGAGTAAGAGTCCAACAAAGATGCTAACTAATTAATTTATTAACTTTCTTGAATATTAATGCTCAATGGTTAATGTTGCTTTCTCTGTAGTTAAGTTCCCTAAACTAAAATTTGTTTCAAAAGTGGAGCCGCTATCTGGCGGCCGTAATATTGTGGTGAAAGTGATGTCATTTATCCTTCCATTTAAGTCTTTCCAAGGAAAACATAGGTTATCTGTAAATAGTCTATGTTGATCTGGGTATCTTTGAGACAGTAGAATATGCTCCGGTGCGTCATAATACTGTCTGAGATAACTGATTATGAAAGGATTCCCTTATTGCGCCGGTTATTAGGCGAATTTAAGCCATATCGTTGTTAGTCGTAAATGGAAGGAGTGTCTTACACCCCTTCCCGGTAAGGAAAATCATTTCTTTTTTTGAAACACTTTCTGAACGATATTTTAAAAATGTTTACGAGACATTATTGCAATTGATATACATCCCATTTTGTATTCAGTGTCATTAGGAATGTTAACCGTTGGCGACGTCCTCAACATTCTTTTGTTGAGGTATCGAGTTTAGATAATGCACGCACCATTGGTGTTTTATACCACTATTTGCTATTTATTATGAGTGGAATGCCTTAACTCAATGATGAAAGTTTGATCTGAGAGCATATTTGAGTATTAGCTGTAGGTTGTGGAATGTAATGACATCCAGTGCTTGCATTCATCCAGTGCTCGCATGATCCAGTAATGACATGTAATGACATCCAGTGCTCGCATGATCAGCACTTCGGTGTTTCCTGTGTGATTCGGTATTCTTTGTGTCTGTAAACAATTAATCCGATACATCTTAGCAGCGCCTTATACATCTCAGACAGAAATAAATTATTTACCATTTCAGTTGTTACGCGTTTCTGTCTCTCATTATTGTTCGCGTCGACTTGGGGGAGAGGACCCCAGAACACAGAATGTAATGATTAACCGCCCAACAAAAATACTTATTCCCGTCAGTAGAACATTGAAAAATCCTTTATATAGATAAACAGAAATGATTTCCTCTGGTTTTATTAGCCCCCATAGGAGTTTGCCTTATTTAAGTAATTAAGGAAATTGTGACCCCAATGTAATCCAGTCATCTTTATTTCCTATGGGGTATCTGTTTTTGGTAATTACTTGTGAAGCTTCCATAGGAAAGCCGAGCGACTCTTCTCTGTTTTTGATTTTTCTTCTTATTTTCAAGGAGTTTTTACCTTTTTTTTTCTGTCTAGATAACCGTTTAAACAAAAATTTGGTAACAGCTTATACAGATTTGGTTCTTGCACCATGAACCATAGCTATCATTGACTCACACACTCTAATGATTTCCTTCATCTGCCATACATTCACAGATTTACCCACGAATTCATATTGTCGCATATTCTACGATTTCAAAAGATGAATTTAACTGTAGGTAACACCTTACTATGGTTTTAAACATATTTAACTCAAGATTTATATGTGTAATCCTTTCACCTGAAAGCCTTTAAGTTAGGACGAATTCTTTTGACATTGAGGACACTATGGAAGATATTTGTCTATTAACACCACACTTAGAAGTAAAATGAGGACTGTTGGCGATGGACCTCTTAATTTTGAGCCTTGTGTGAATTGCGATGAAGATACCTGAGCTTGCTCTTCAATCTACAAACTTACACACCACGCTGACGGGAGTACTTGGAACATATAACAGATTTAAGGCGCTTCAAGGCTCGATCCGAAGACAAAAACAATACTAAACGCAAGTTCGTGACTATAACCACTAGGCTACTGCGGCAACAAATACCTGCCACACACAAACATTTTAAAAAGAAAATAAACGTCCTCGGTTTATTTTTATTAACGTCACACTAGAAGCAACACGAGGGCTGTTGGCAACAGACCTCGTAATTTTGAACATCGGTCAAGTGAGGAGGACGACACCTGAGCTGCCCCCCCCCCGCCCTCCTAAGTTCCACCCCGCGTCAACGGGAGGACTTCGGGGCCGACAGATTAAACGTGCATCAGCTAATCTACACGGCGGGTCTTTATCGACCAAAGATTGAATCCGCGACTGAACGAAAGCCGCCGGCCACGAATCCGAAGCCATGACCATTAGGCTACCGCGGTCACATAAGCATCCTCGGAGAGAATCGCTTAAGAATTTTGAAAAAGTGCTATACTCGATCTAAGGGGATCAAAAGTAGTTCAGTTTTACGGATGATGATGACCGATTTATTTCTTTTCCACCATCAGCAGTTTCACTATTCTGAAAGAATATCAAAATTTATTAGAGAACTTTCTGTTACTGAGCCTTTTGGGATTCAATTTGTTTTAATAACTCGCACTAGATGCAACACGAGGGGTATTGGAGACATACCTCGCATTTTTGAGCCTCGTTCAAGTGAGGAGGCTGACACCTGAGCTGCCACCTCCCTCACGAAACATCCACACTCTGTTAAGTTCCGATAGATTTAGCGTGCATCAGTCACGGTTTCATGGTGGGTTTTCAGTCGGTGCGAGTCAGCAACCATTACCACTAGGCTACTGTGGATACAAGCCTTTTCGGTCACTCATTCTTAATAATTTTTAAAAACTTGGATCAACGTTGTGGATTTCTCGTCGGCTTCAAGGCAAATTTTCCATGTCCTCCAAAAGTTAACAGGTGTTGAGGATCAGGAAAGAAGTTATATTTCTAAGTAATGTGTGCACATTTATATTCATAAGTTCGATTACCTTTAGCATTTATTAAAAAAAATTCGATAAGAAAAAAATTGGTTTGAGTTCTAATTAAAAACTCTTGTGTTTATTTTACAATTGTATCAGATTATTTTATTTTTTATGTACATTCTACTAATGGAAACGAGTAAAGGAGTAATAATAGTAAATGATTATTAAGCAAGAAACAAAGGACGGAATGGAATTTCGAATATTCCATGAGCTACACGTCGTAGTTCTTTGACACATACAGTGGTTCCCGAAATGGAGTATACACCTTCCTTTTTCGGCATTAAAAGTATAAAAAAGTATTACTCTGTGTATGTGTGAATATTTGTGTTAAATTAATATATCTCCAAGTGATAAAATATATTTTTAAGAAATATACTAGACGTGGAAACAAGTATGAAACACTGTGAATAAATTAATTATGCAACTTTTAAGCAGAGACTACAACATATTATGTCACAAAATTGAGTATACATCTGGCAAAACTTTAAAATAAAAACGTAAAAAGACAAACTAATATTTCGTTGCACACCTTTCCGAATTAATGACAGATTTCAGATGGCATGGCAATGATTTAATATTTTTAACGTATTCCACCTCTTTTCACTTTTTGATGATTTTTAAACACATCCGTGACTCCGCTGAACTAATTTTGTATTTTTTCTAAGAGAATTTACCTTCTTTATCTCTTTTAACGACCATCTCTCTAATTTGAGCTCCAGTTTCCAATTTAGAGCCCATTTTTAAAATTAAAAATTAATATTTCTACGAGCAACTTATACATTAGAATCTAAATCCAAAGTCAGTATTAAAGTCAAACACTTTAGTAAAATAGTAGCAACTAATTTATTAGGTTGTGGTCACTTTCTGTAAGATATATACTTAATTTTGAGACACCAATTGGTGTCATTTAGACAGGGAATGCAAATAATTTGATTATTATATAAACTTTATGTTTATTTTTTGAATAAATATCTTATTTAAGAAGTGATTTATCATTCCCTATTAAAAAACCTTTACATAAGACTTTTTACCATATGTTTGTATTTTCAAAGTAAAGAAAGAGAAGTGTATACTCAATTTTGAGAGCCACTGTATGTCCTCAATAGTGATTCAAAATTACGAAATCTTGGGTAAATAATTTTTATTAGACATAAAAAACTGCTACTAGCACATTCCTTGTTTATTGAAGAACATTCGAAGTATTATAGATTAATTTAATTTCATTAACATTTGACTTGTGAATCATTGTAGATTTATTTAACACAGCTGTAGAATTTTGTAAACTAGAAGACTCACAACGTGGTTTGATTCAAAACACCCAAATCAAATTTTTAAAAAGAAATATCATCGTTATGTGCTAAACGTTCTGATACCATAATAATATTTTGACGTCAGTAAATATTAATAAATATCTTCCTTTTATTTTTATTAATTTATTAAAATCTTCCGTACATGCAGAGATGTATGCTTAAGAAAAAATAAGAAAATAACAACATTTAAAAAATTATATTTTTCGGATCATTTTCTGATCCAAGAATATAATAACCAAAATATGATGTAAATGTTAGAAAAAGAATAAATTAAGTTTTCAACTTCTGACATTTTTCAAATTATTTGGTTTATTTATGGGATTATTTTCTGTAACAATTGTCGCAAGTTAAAAAATAGCTTTTAATCTTACAATGATAGGAGATTCTTGGTCGTTTTTATAAGCGTTTTTCACAACTTCTATCAAGAAATGTTGTAGTTTCAAAGTTCTCAGAATGATATTATCATTTATCTCTCATCTCGTATTTTAAAACACAAAATATATCTCATACTAATCTTAATCTACTAAAATCATTTATCAGAAATATTGCTACGAACGATCTTTTGATGGAGAAAATCAAAAAAATTCAAAGTGTGACATAGAAAAAAAACAAATTTTGTCAATGAAAAACAGAATTTTTTGTGGGGGAGGGGAGATTTGGAAGAGAAATATTAACTTCAGTACAGTGAACATATCAAATTTGTGCGTTCTTTCTTCTTATAGAAAGATTACGTTTTGACACACGGAATGATATATTTTGAGGTTAGTTTCTTGTTTTTCCCCCCTCCTTTGTCCATCTAACATCTTTCGTCTGTGAAATATCTCTGAGCTACGCTTGAATGGTTTGAGAACATTCAGTTATCAATCATTCAATAACTTTATGGTTTCTTTAATAAAACTCCTGCAAAAAAGATTTTTTGTCTTTATTATAACTACAGTCAATCAGTCACAGAATCCGATTGAGTTCGAATAGATTTAACTACATTTTTTTCGTACCTCCATTTGAGAATAAACAGAAAGGAACCCTTATCTAAATAAAATATAATGATAGAAATCTTCCTCAATTCACATAATGCCGAAAAAATGCGTTATGTTGTTTACAGTTTAAGATCCTGTGTAGACCACGGATTTGACGCTTCAAACGTATAAACCATTTCAAAATAAAATAAAAAAAAACGATAAGACAATATTATATTAACAATGAATTTTTTCTTACTTTTTAGGTTGGAATTGCTTGCTATATTGCAACAATGTCAAATAAAAATGCTTGTGTGTACTGATTAGAGTTTCTTGTTTAATATTTAAAATTAATTCTTTAATATTTAAAATAAGCCCTTTTTTTTACCCAATGCACGATGTCTGAATAATGTGCAAAATTTCTCTAAACAAAACGGGCTCGGCTGATTGTTTATTAATATCGCACTTCGATGCAATACGAGGGCTGTGGGTGATGGACCACTTATAATTAATCTTCTTTCAAGCGACGAAGACGGCACCTGAATTGGCCTTCCCACTTTCCACACCATCGCTACGTGAGGATTTAGGGGCTAGATAGATATCATTCCTGCTACACTTTGGATCTTAAGATGCATCAGGACACGAAACCACGAATTGATGAAAATCACGATTCCATGAAAATTGTGACTCGACGGACACCACTCGATCTAGCGACCATTAACATAAGTATACCGTGCCCACAGAGATTGTTCGAGTAAATAATAAACTCATTTTGAGATTGTAATTGATTCTTAACGTAGCACTGAGAAGCAACGCCAGATCTATTGGCAATGGATCTCTTAATTTCGAACCTCTGTCAAATGATGAGGATGACGTCTGAGCTGGCATCTCCCTCCACAAACTACCCCTCCACGCCTTGGGAGGACTTGTAACCTCCACCAGATATAACGTGCATCAGTCCGGGAGCAATATAGGTCTTTAAAAGCATTAGGACTCGAGTACTCGACTCGACGAAAACAACGCTGGCCGTGAGTCCACCACTTTGACCACTAGGCTACCGCGGTCATTGAATCATTTTGAGAATGGAATATGGAATCCCATACAAAGTGTCGTCGATGAAAAAGAATTGTTACTTTAGATTTCCTCAACGAATGCACAGGTTCAGAGTATTTCACACGTGACGTCTTTTCTGACATAAAAACGGATATTTTCTAAAGAATTGGAAATTTTCCGTCTGGATGCGTAATCGTTGATCGAGGCGCTATCCCTTTGCACTTCCTTTGAGTTTTTGGTACTGAACTTTAGATCATATCTTCCATGGCTCGAACAAGTGATGTTAAGCGTAAGGATTTCATTACGATGTACTGGAATATTGTCAACTATAGCTGCTGTTGGCAGAAAAGAGGTGACAGTATCATGAGTCCGGAGTTCCACGTGGAATCGAATGAGAAGACTTCGTGGAATATATTTTTGTACCCAAGAGGAGAAAATGAAAGAGTCATTTCTTTTGCTCTTTACGGATCATGTACGGCTGTGTCGGATAGCATGCGAATAGAAAGGGAATTCGCAATCTTGGCAGAGGATGGTTCGATTCTGCTGACAAATACAAGCAAAAGAGAAATGGTACCAATAAATGTCTTCAGGGCATCCTCAAATATTCTGACAGAAGGGGTGACCAAAAGAGAAGCCTTCCTATCGCAAGACACTCTGAGAATCCGTTGTAAAATTTGGAGGACGGATAGAAAAGTCGTCAAACCTGTGGCATTTTTCGCAAGAACTATTTTAAGCAAGGAAACCAGGAGATTTGTTTTGAATATCGAAAGATTCAGTTTACTCAAATCTGATATCAAATATAATTTGATCACCGGAAGGGAATCCGAAGCTGACGTGACAACTTTTGACATTGGAGTGAATGGCGAGGATAAAATTATTATTCTTATTAAATATAGTGATAAAGAAGTAAAATATTTAAGTTTTCAGTCTTTTATCTCTGATACAAATGATAGCAAGATAGACTGTGGAAAATGTGAAAATCGGCCCAATGAATTTATGGATATTCCGTATTCCCTGCCTTTCACTTTTCGGTACATGATGGACAATAAAAATTTGTATTTGAAAGATGACGTTCTCTTCCTCTTTTGCGAATATTCCTGGTGCAACGGATATGTATTCGATGGAATTGACAGAATCGATTTAGGTATTACTTCACCTGTCGTTAGTAATCGAATTATTCGCAAACCATGCAAGTCAAACACTGTCTCAGAGCAATCGGAGAGTTTAGTTCATTTAAAAGAAGACTTTCAATCTCTCTATGCTGAAGGCATCCTCAGCGACGTGAAGATTCAAACAGCTACTCAGATATTCCCCACCCACAAGAATATTCTCTCTGCAAGGTCTCGGGTGTTTCGAAAAAGGTTTGTGACGAACATGGAGGAAAATCAAGAATGCGTCGACGTTCCTTACTCGGCCGAAATCGTAGGCCGAATGCTACTGTATGCGTACACCGACTCCCTGGAAGGCTTAGAATGGGAAAGTGCTCTGGAAATGTACTCTTTAGCAAAAGTGTATGAAATGGACTCCTTGTTGACCAAATGCTGTTCTTTTCTGAAACTTAATCTGTTTCCGAATAACTTGTGTGAAGTGTTGGTTCTTGCTGAAAAGTACGCGGATTGTGACTTGAAGAAGGCTGCTCAGGAATATGTTCTCAAACACGAGGACGTCTTTGGCTCGGAGGAGTGGGCAGAGTTTACTAAAAACTATACTACTTTAGCAGCGGAGACAATGCTCCTGAAATGGAAAAAATAAATTTTGGAATATCCTACACAATTTGCTACTGAACGTAAGCATTTTAAATTTTCGAATTATTTCGTAACTTAAACTACATACAGAGAATATTGTATAGACAGTATAACTATTTTGCGATTTGTTCATATATTTTTAATGAATATCTTTAAAATTTTAAACTTTCATTGAAAACTGGTTTAAAATATGAAACCTCAATGATTTGCAAAGTCTTGCGAAAATGTTAACTTGTGTTCAATTACGTTAGTGTGATGCAAATAAAAAAAAATATGTATAAATTTTGATAATTAGTTTCAGAAAGACATAATCAAAGTGGAATAAATTTCTTCCGTCTTATTTATTGCTATTTTTTTTTTTTTTAGTTTTTAAATTATAACTTGTTGGAATAGTTTTATGCTCTCTATATATGTAAGTTTTGCAGGAAGCGCTAAATAGCATAATGCTCTATTCTTTTTACAAGACTTTTTAAATTTATGTATATTTGTAATAAAGTGCGTTCTCTCTTTCTCTCTCTCTCTCTGCAGGGTTCACTTATTATGCAAAAAATAACACATGAAGGTTTAAATTCCACACTTGCAGTCATGGGTCCAACCGTCTTGAGGGGCCGCGGTAGCCTGGTGGTCAAGGTTGTGGACTAGCGGCCGGCGGTTTTCGTTCAGTCGTGGGTTCGATCCTTGGCCGCCAAAGACCCGCCATGTAGCCGGGGTTGATGCACGTTAAATCTGTCGGGGTCCAAAATCCTCCCTTTGGCATGGTGTGGATGTTAGGAGAGGGGGGTGCCAGTTCAGGTGTCGTCCTCGTCACTTGACCGTGGTTCAAAATTACGAGGTCTGTCGAAAATAGCCCTCGTGTTGCTTCTAGTGCGACGTTAATAAAAACTAAACTAAACCAACCGTCTTGAGAGTACAACTCACTTTAATGATATTTTTCCTTTTCTATGGGGTGTACTCCTTTCGTAAATATGGGTGACACACCCTGGTATACCTTAGCGATCCTTCTCTACCTTTGACCCTCTTTGACAACCCTTTTTAACTTTCTATATTTCTTTCTTTTTTTTTTTTAACTTTCCATGTTTAACTTTCCATATTTAGACCACAATTTCTTATTTGGGGCAGTATAGCCATATCAAGCACTCGCTCCATACTAGCACGAGTATTCCAGCTTCGTTCTAGATAAACACTCGTATTCTGGTGGAATTTCAAATTCGGAGACTGTGGGAAATGAAATTGACCATGCCTCTTCAAAAATAATGAAACAATCTTTTCTGTTGATTGGAAAGTAGAAATTAATTCAGTAGGTCCTGATCACCCGAACCAGTTGAAGAGGTAATATCTGTGTTCGTTTCTGAAATGGCCGGCACCGAAGAATTTCAGCTTCTGTAAAGTCAAGTCTTTACTTCAAAGCTCACCGTGAACGGAAACATTTTTTATCGAGATCTCTACTGATATGTTCGTATCAATATGAATATTTAGAATATACAGTATGAGTTGTGTCTATCTTGGATTTTTGTTAAAGTAGATTACGGGGTGGTGTTCTCCATGAAATCCTCCAGAGAGGTACATTTTCTTTAGATATGTACAGTTAAAACCCAGAGTTAAACTAGACCGCAGGTGTAGCCGTAGAATCGCGGCTGCCTACTTTCGTCGAGTCTACCCGTTTTCAAGCCTCGCGACAGCCTATTTTCAAGCCTTGATGACAAAAAGGACCCACCATGTCCTCCTGTTTGTGTTGTGTGGAAGTTAGGAGAGGGAGGTGCCAGCTCAGGTATTTGTCTCGTGTTCAGAATTACGAGGTCTGTCACTAATAGCCTTAGTGTTGCTTCTAATGCGACGTTAATAAACACTAAAGTAAACTAAACGTCACTTGACAGAAGTTCAAAATTACGAAGTCCGTCGCCAATGGACTTCGTGTTACTTCTAGTACAACGTTAAGGAAATCGAACCATCCCGTAGGTACGTAGTTTCTTCAGAAGAGAGTTCGGGCTTCACTCACCAGAGACATTCTAGTGATCTTTTCTTTCCTACGGAGCTTACTGTGTTTGGTAAACACGATTGAAGCAAGCCCAGGACACTTTAGGGATCCTATCGTTTCTACCCTCCTTGGCAACCAATTGTTTCCTTTTTTTTTCATTTATAAACGTCTAGATCCTAGCTACGCCTTGTTCGGAGTAGCACAGTCATATCCGGCTATTACGCCCGTGTAGCCGGGGCTGATGCACGTTAAATCTGTTCGGGGCCCAAAATCCTCCCGTTGGCGTGGTGTGGATGTTAGGAGAGGGGGGTACCAGCTCAGGTGTCGTCCTCGTCACTTGACCATGGTTCAAAATTACGAGGTCCGTCGCCAATAGCCCTCGTGTTGCTTCTAGTGCGACGTTAATAAAAACTAAAACTAAATCCGGCTATTGCGCTTATCAATTTCATCATTCACAACGTATTCGAGTTTATGTGCTTATATTACAGTTGGAAGGTTAAAAGGATTGTCACAGAAACTTGTATGTAAATAGATAGTGGTTCCCAAACCGTGTATGTACCTTCCTTTTTCGACATTGAATGTATAATAGAGTAATACTGAATATTTATCATATTAATATATGTCTAAGTGATCAAATATATTTTAAGAAAGAGAAACTACAATATATTAAGTCACAAAATAGAATATACACCTGGCATAACTTTAAACGAAAACATAAAGACAAACTAATATTTAGTTGCATACCCTTTTGAATTAATGTCGGCTTCCAAATGGCGCGGACCCGTATGGTGACTGAGAATAACAGAATAGTCCCACTGTAGCTGATGCATATCGTTTCTTGTCAACCAATTTGTCTTTTTTTGCCAATTTCCTTACGTCTAAACGACAGTTTAATCTCGTTTGACGCAGCCTAGCCATATGAGGTTCCTGTGCCAATATCCCTTTACATTCACTCGCGTCACTTGACTGAAGTTCAAAATTACGAGGTCCGTCGCCAATAGCCTCGTGTTTCTTTTAGTGCGACGTTAATATAAACCAAACTAATTACATTCACTCACTCATGCATGTCGTAAGAAATGACTCAAATGGGTACCCAGACCTTGGGGATTATGTCAAAGGATCTCAGGGAGTTGCCTTCTTTAGATAAGTGAGGGGATCACTCACCTGAGGCCCCCTGATGATCTTTCTCTTTTTCATTGGGTTTACTCTCTTTGGTAAACACATGTGACGTACCCCTATGCTTTACAAAATCACTATTGTAAATAAAATAAAAAATTGTTATTTACAATAGCGATCCTTTTGTATTTTCAACCCTCCTTCTTGTCAATTAATTCTTTTTGTCTTTTTTTCAACTTCACGTCTAGATAACAGTTTAATCTAGTTTGGCGCAGCATAGCCATTTCAGGCTCTTGCGCCAATAAACTTTACATTCAGTCGCTCGCTTGTCAACCAATTTGTCTTTTTCAATTTTTGCGCATCTAGACCACAGTCATATCCAGCACTTGCACCAATAATTTTCACTCTCACTCACCCCTGACAATGTGGCATCGATTAACCGGATTTGGGGTAGTTTCACTTGCGATTTAAATTCTTATTTATAAAGCTCTCATTAGGCCTGTCCTAGTCCATGGCTCGAGTGGCCGCTGTAGCCTAGTGGTCATGTTTTCGGATTCGTGGCCGGCGGTTTTCGTTCAGTCGCGGGATCAAATCCTTGGCCGCCAAAGACCCGCCGTGTAGCCGTGGCTGATGCACGTTAAATCTGTTCGGGGCCCAAAGTCCTCCTGTTGGCGTGGTGTGGATGTTAGGAGAGGGGATGCCAGCTCAGGTGTCGTCCTCGTCACTTGACCGTGGTTCAAAATTACGAGGTCCGTCGCCAATAGTCCTCGTGTTGCTTCTAGTGCGACGTTAATAAAAAAACTAAACTAAACGATTACTGAGCTACCTCCGTACTTGACAGTAGGAATAGTGTTTTTAGGTAGCAACTCACTGTTTTTGCTAAGCATAGTATCGCCTATCACTTCGAAAAATATCAAATTTTCTCTCATCACTGAATAGAACTTGATTCTAGAAATCTGGAGACCTTGAAATACAATTTTCAGCAAATGAGTAGTTATCCTGGTTTCGTTTATAAATGAAAAGTTTTCATCGGGCAACACGACCATTAAATCCTCCTTTCCTGAGTAATCTTCCAATTTTTTCTGCAGAAACAGATCTTTGTATCGTAGAAGAAATGGTTGCAACAATTTTTGCAGCACTCACTTTAGGAATTTCGGTTTAATTTTCGTTGGATCCTCCTACTTGATTTATCATTCATGCTCTCCTTTCTTTCTCTTCCGATAATATTTTTAACGTGTACTAACTATTTATACTTTTCGATGTTTTCTTAGCCACATCTATGACTTCGCTGAACTACTTTCGCTTTTTTTTCTAAGCGATTTACTTTCTTCAACCATTTTAATGACCAGCTCTCTAATTTGAGTTACAGTTTCAATTTTGGAACCAATTTTGAAGATTAACAATTAATTTTCGAGAAGAACTTTATACATAAGGATCTAAATCCAATGTCAGTATCAAACGCATAAACTTTAGTTAAATAGTGGTACATAATGTATCAGGTTGTGGTCACACTTTCTTCAAAGAGTATACTTAATTTTGTGACATCAATTTGTGTCATTTAATCAGAGAATGCATATAATTTTATTTTAGGAATTTCATGTTAAACCGTGTGGTGACCGGGTATGACAGAATAGTCCCAATGTAACTAGCTCATGCATGTCGTAAGGGTTGACTAAGATGGGTACCCAGCGTCAGGGGTTATAGACAAGTACTCAGCCTTGGGGATTATTTCAGGGGACCTCAGGGACTTACCTTCTTTAGATTAAGTGCGGGCCTCATGATCCCGAGGTTTTTTCTTTCTAATGGGGGTTTAGCCGTGGTAGCCTAGTGTTCATGGTTTGGGATTCGTGGACGGCGGCTTTCGTTCAGTCGTGGGTTTGAGCCTTGGCGGCAAAAGACCTTCCGTGTAGCAGGCTGATGCACATTAAATTTGTTGGGGCTCAAAGTCCTCCCGTTAGCTTGGTGTAGAAAATGGGAGAAGAGGCGTGCCAGCTCAGGTGTCATCCTTGTCACTTGACTGAAGCTCAAAACTACGAAGTCCGTTGCCAATAGCCCTCGTGTTGCTTCTTGTGCGATGTTTATGAAAACTAAACTGTTATGGGGTTTACTGTTTTTGTTATACACGGGTGACGCACCTCCCGAGTTACCCTGGCGATCCTTCTTTATTTTTTCGACACTCCTTCTTGTCAACTAATTTTTAGTTTTTTTAAATCATTTTATCAATCATTTTCATCAGTTAAATCCTTTTATGCTCAACAAAGCCGCATGTGGCTCTTGCCCTATTAACCTTCACATTGCACTCATTCATATTAAGAAGTGATTTATCATTCCCTATTAAAAACACCTTTACATAAAACTTTTTAACATATGTTTGTATTTTTTAAGTAAAGAAAGAGAAGTGTATACTCAATTTTGGGAGCCACTGTATATCAAAGTTTCAAATCATCTACTTCACTCTGAAAGCATAAATAAAAATGTTTTGTTTTTATTTAATGTCCTACTAGGAGCAACAAGGGCTATTGGCGACGGACCTGGTAATTTTGAACCTTGGTCAAGAGACGGGACCTGAATTGGCACCCTCTCTCCTAACATCTACACCATGTCAATGGGAGGACTTTGGGCGCCAACAGATTAAACGTGCAGCAGTCCCGGCTACACGGCAGGTCTTTTGCCGCCAAGGCTCGAACCCGCGAATGAACGAAAGCCACCAGTCACGAGTCCGCTGTCTTATCCACCACTGCCACGTAAATAAGAATGTGTACAGAATGTTTGAAAACATAAATAAAATTTTTAAAATGAATTGCCGGTTTTTGTAAAAGTGTATTCGCCTTGAGGTCTCAAGTTGACCGAATGTTATGTGTTAATTCAATACAAATGTAAGTTTACCACCACCCGTGGGGTGACAGCGTGTGTAAGAAGAGTCCCACCGTAGCTCATCCATGTCGTAAGAGGTGACTTAAATGGGCACCCTATCCCTGGGTGTTATATAAGGGGACTTACTTTCTTCAGGTGAGTACTGGAATCACTCATCCGCGGACCCTCGCTATCTTATTCCATGGGGTTTACAGTCTCAGGTAAAAATAGGTGAAGCATTCCCGGGATAGCGTACTGGTCCTTTTCTACTTTCGACCTTCTTTTTCAACTAATTCCTTCATTCAATTGTTTCACATGTCTAGATAGTAGAGGGCAGCATGACCACATTTGGTTATTGTGCCATTGAAGCTCACCCTATCACTCACACGTTTTTCTCAAAAAAAGTTTAGATCACAACTATATCTTGTTTGAAGCAACCTAGCCACATTTGCGCCGTTAAATTCCCTCACTTAAATTCACCACGCAATTGAAGAATAATTATAGCCCTCAAATATATAATAGCATATAGAGGAAGTTATGTAACTCTTATTATAGATTAATCAAAGTTACCATTACAACATTGTAGGTTACTGCAAATGAATGCCTCTTGATATGAAAATAAAAAAAAGAAAGTATATAAAGTACGTAGTCATAGAACATTGAAAGGAGCGATCTAAACTGTTTAAACGAAAGAACAATTATTTTTTAGGGAATGTTCTTCTTCAGGTATTAGAATATCCAACCTTAAAGGAGAATATTCGATTCTTTTCCCACGACTTATATCGCATATACATCTGTCAGAGTTTAGTCCTTCCAAAAGTGTGGTGTGGCCGAGGACTCGTGGCCGTCGGTTTTCGTCGAGTCGTGGGTTCGAACTTTGATGCCACTAAATACCTGCCATGTAGCCGGGGCTGATGCACTTAAAATGTGTTGGGGAATAAATTCCTTCCAGTGGCGTGGTGTGGAAGTTAACTCAGGTGTCGTAGTCGTCATTTGATCGAGGTTCGAAATTGCGAGGTCCGTCGCCAATAGCTCTCGCGTTGCTTCCAGTGCGACGTTAATGAAACCAAACCCAGTAGCATGGTGTGGGAGTTTGTAGAGTATAGCGTGTCAGATCAGGTATCGTCCTTGTCACTTGACCTCATTTTGATTCTTTGTGTGACGTTAACAGTAATGATGAATGCTCAATTTTATTTTCTATATATTTTATTTATTTTATATTTTTATATATATATATATATAGATAGATATTTCGAAACATCAACACTTTTATTTTTAAATCGTGCTGTCAGGTCAATATCTGCTTCGTCACTTGACCGTGGTTCAAAATTACGAGGTCCGTCGCCAATAGCCCTCGTGTTGCTTCTAGTGCGACGTTAATAAAAACTAAACTAAAACTCAATATCTGCTTCATTTAGGTAAGGGGGCCGTGGTAGCCTAATGGTCAAGGTCGTGAACTAGCGGCCGGCGGTTTTCGTTCAGTTGCGGGTTTGATCCTTGGCTACCAAAGACCCGCCGTGTAGCCGGGGCTGATGCACGTTAAATCTGTTCGGGGTCCAAAGTCTTCCCATTGGCGTGGTGTGTATGTTAGGAGAGGGGGGTGCCAGCTCAGGTGTCGTCCTCGTCGCTTGAACGAGGTTCAAAATTACTAGATCCGTCGCCAATAGCCCTCGTGTTGCTTCTAGTGCGACGTTAATAAAAACTAAACTAAATCATTTAGGTAAGAGAATCAGGATCCTCAATTCACCCGATTTTAGTTTAGTTTTTATTAACGTCGCACTAGAAGCAACACGAGGGCTATTGGTGAGCTGGCACCCCCTCTCCTAACTTCCACATCACGCCAACGGGAGGACTTTGGGCCCAACAGATTTAACGTGCATCATCCCCGGTTAATGGCGAGTCTTTAGCGGCCAAGGTGTGAACCCACGACTGAAAGAAAACCGCCGACCATGAATCCGAATCCATGACCACTAGGTTACCGTGGCCATTTCAATTCATTCTAATGATCTCTTCTATTCGCATTAGGTTTACTGTTTTTGGTAAACACAGGGGACGCCCCTCTTCTTCGGAATACCCTAGAGATCTTTTACTTTTCATCCTCTTTCTTGCTAAGCAATTTCTTTAATTTTCCCATTTTCTTCAAATGTCTAGATAAAAGCGATAGCGTTTTTGGCAAAGTGTGGCCATATATGGCTCTTTTCGTCTTTAAATTTCGCTATCTCACTCGCACTTTATTTAATTCATATAAATATTTTGCACTAGCCATTTAAAGATTTAGGGTAATTGAAGATTATTTAGTTCTTAAAATGAAAGGAAAAGCGACACAATATTGTTGAATTACAGCGCTTTGGATGTCCCACATTTTTTACTTTTAAATTTATATGAATCAAAATAAAAATAAAAAAAACTCAAATGAACAAAATATTAATGCGTCTCATGTCATAATCATAGCGGGAGGCGTTGCTTCCTTCGAGATGTAGGTTCGAGTCATGATATCTCTAAGGATCCGCCATATAGCGGGACTAATGCACGTTTAATTTCTTGAGGTCACCAACTCCTCTCCCTCGCATGGTGTGAAAGTTAGGAGAAGGAGGTGCCAGTTCAGATGTAGTGCTCCACGTAATTTTGAGCCTCGTGTTGTTTCTAGTAGAACCAATCTATCAATTTCGTCATTCGACTGATGTTCTAAATTACGCTGTCCATCTCTAATAACCTTCATGTGGCTTCAAAATGCAACGTTAATAAATAACCAATTACAAAAGCTCGTGTTGCATCAAAGTGCGATATGACCCGTGTGGTGACCGGGGATGACAGAATAGTTTCACTGTAGCGCATGCATGTCGTAAAAGGCAACTAAAATGGGTACCCAGCGTCTGGGGGTATAGTCGGGCACCCTGCGCCTGGGGATTATATCAGGGGACCTCAGGGACTTGCCTTCTTCAGGTAAGTACGGGCATCATGACCCCGAGGCACCTTAGTGATCTTTTTCTTTCCCATGGGATTTACTGTCTTTGGTAAACACGAGTGACGCACTTCCGGGATACCCTGGTGATCCTTCTCTATTTCAGACCCTCCTTCTTGTCAACCATTTTTACCTTTTTTCAACTTCACGTCTAGACCACAGTTTAATCTTGTTTGGCGTAGTATAGCCATATCTGGCTCTTGCGCCAATAAACTTTACACTCACTCACTCAACTTCAAATCCAGATCACAGTTTATTCTTGTTTGGCGCAGCATAGCCATATCTGGCTCTTGCGCCAATAAACTGTACATTCACTCACTCACTCACTGAAAGTGCGATATTAATAATAAATCAAAGGAACGAAAGTTTTACATTCAAAACCTGAAGAAAACAAAATGTTATAATAATAAAAAAGTTCCATACAAAGTTTTGTAAAGAATAGATTTAGCCCCCAAGGTGCGCTTTTTTTTATAATTATTTATTAAATTATCAAATTAAATATGAGAATTAAAGAAAACGATGAATTATCAAAAAATGGACGATAGTAAGCTTTCCCGATATTAAAATACAAGGAAGCGATAAATTATTAAATTGAATATTATATCAGCTATATGTAGTTATAATTAATGCAAACAATAAATTATTAGATTGAATATATTTAAGCTAAATGTAATTAAAATTGAAGCAATTGATAATAATTTATTAAATTTAATATTATATTACCTACATGTAATAAAATTAAAGCGAACGATAAATTATTAAATTGCGTATATTTATTCTATATGTAATTAAAATGAAAGCAAACGATAAAAAAAATTTGAAAACTGATCTGGTACGTCAAAACGTCTGGACAGAATCTGTAGCCATTTTGGTGGTTAAAAATACAAAAATTGAAAGAAAAAAAAAATTAAAAAAATACTAAAGTTTGAGTCAGTTATAGCGAGAAGGGTGCTATAATAGAGACATTTATTTGGCTAGTAAAGATAGCACAAGTAAAGAGTACCACAAGTACTAGATCGTTAAGACTGTTGCGAACACCGCTTTAGCTCTGGAGCAGGATGGTTTCTTCTTTCGACTGATCTTATAACTGAAATTTTGGCTGTTTTGTCTGATAAGGCCTTATAGCTTTAAACCTCGCGCTGACGGTGTGCTTTCCGATGGAATTTGATGTTTTTTATGTATATTAATTAAAACATTGTTATGGTTAATTTGCCAACTATGCCTTCATAGGCTCACTTTCTTCAGGTTAGTACTCACCCGAGGCACCCAAGTGACCTTTTTCCTTTTCTATGGGGTTTACTCTCTTTGAAAAATGTTGGAGACGCACCACCGGGGTACACAAACTTCCCTTCTGTATTTTTGACTCTCCTACTTATGTCAACCTTTCCATTCTTTTCTCCACTTCCTTTTAAAAAAAAATCTAAATCAGAGTTGTACCTAGTTTGGCGATGCATTGCTCTATCTGGTTTATGCAACGGATAATTCATCATCATTCACACCGGCTCATTTCTAATGGATCCTTTCCTCTGAAAGTGCAGAACCCTTTTCTTCTTTTTGAAATGGATATGTAAGCATACACATCGTTCTCTCGGGACTTTGATAGCTATCTGGAAAGTTTTTATTCATTTTCATTCTTCGTATTTATTTGCATTGGATTGTATTTTTCTGTATTATATCTAAATCTTAGGGAATGTTATTGTACACAGATGTTAAACATTATCCTTAAATGGTATCACAGGTGAAAAACCGCATCATGTAAATGATGTTCCTAACATTATTAAAAAATCAAGATACTGGTAACACTGATTTTAACTGTGTTCATTTATGGCATCAGTAGGCATTGGGTCTGGTTTCATTAACGTCGCACTAGAAGCAACACGAGGGCTGTTGGTGACGGACCTCGTAATTTTCAGCCTCTGTCAAATGACAAGGACGACAACTGAGCTGGCACTCCCCTCTCCTAACTTCCACACCACGCCAACATGAGAACTTTGGGCACAAAAGATTTAACGGGCATCAGTCCCTGGTCTTTCTTGGTATCAAGGCTCAAACTCAAGACTCGACAAAAAGCGCCGTGCGCGAATACGCTGCCTTAACCAATAGGCTATCTCGGTCAATAATCAGTAGGGTTACCGCTATCATAAAAGAAATTTCACTTTTGTTTACTTCGTTAGCTACACAGCAACAGAATCCGATTTGGGGTGATATTCCACCTATGACACCTTAACCGTAAATATTTTAAAACAGCTTTGCGAAGATTTAATTTGATGATAAATGAATCAAAGTTATAATTCATGTTTCTAGTAAGCCGAAAGGTGAGAAAAAATAATTTCAGAAATGTTTTTATTCATTTTACTTTATTCCTTCTATTGTCATGAATATAATTCTATAATACGGCGTTCCCATGCAAAAGAAGATAAAAAAGAAAGAAAAATATATTAGAAATGATTAATTGTTGCAGTTATGAGGACAATATAAGCATTAATGAAGACAATTATGTAGAGAATATTTATGTGAACTTCATTGATAATGACATGGCAGACATGTGATTATATATATATATATATATATGTAGAATCCTAACTACAGAAAGGGGGTACATGGCTCGTATTAAAGATGTCTAGGATTTTTCTGGATTCAAAAACAAAGCGGATTCTTAGAAGATGACATTTAATTAAATCATATATTAGTGTACAGTATTTACAAAATTGAAACAGAACTATTGGTTATACATATTAGGGTGCTATCAGGTCGCAAGTCTTTTTCTGTTGGCCGCGCCCTTCCGTCTGCCAGTACTCGTTTGGACCCCTTAGAAACTGGTCACAAAGTATGTATCCTGTTCGTTGTGTCATCTAGTGTTGGAAGTCGTCTCAAAATGTAAACATCCTACAGCTCCTGAGTGTCGATGACCTCAGCGACATCTGTTGATGACCTTACAATCTTATAGAACACAAGTTTACTGCTATATAACTATGAAATATAAACATTTCAAAAACTTCCAAAAAATCAAAAAGGACTTGCTATTCAGAACATAAGGTAGTCTAAATTTATTTACCCGGGGGAGAAGTCTTACATTAGATCAGCAGAGGTGGTAGTTACATCCGGGCCTGAGTGATCGCCTACTTTCTCTATCACATATCAATCTCTGGGCTTAATTTTAGCAACTCGATATGGTCCAAAAAATTTAGATCTGAGTTTGAGGCCTACACCAAATTGTGTACGTTGAATGGCTACTAAATCATCAATCTGGTACTAGTGAGCCTTTTTTCACTTCTTATTATATGTTCTTTGGTTCTCAGACTTAATTTCTTGAATACTTCCTTTTGCTTCAGGGCGAGTGCTTTCTTTCTGATCTTGATAATTTTTCCCCTCATATTGGTGGAACTCGGCACCCTCATTGGTAAACTTTAAAGAAGCTTGTTCCAAAATGTCTGTGCCTTTGATAGCTTCGAAGTTTAGATGCTTAGTCGGCACAACATACCATGTTAAAGAATAATGGTCTTCATCTATGACGAGATCATGTTTAAAAGTATCTTTCGTCAACACATGCGATTTATCTATTCCGCATAGAATATTACGTTTCTTAGAAAACTTTTGTTGGTCGACAATCTTCTTATCTATTTCTTCACGGATGAGAGTAACTGAACTACCAGTATCTATGAGAGAGGAAATTGCTTTTTCACCAAGTGTGATATCTTTTACATATATAGCCCTTTTTAGGGGACAACAAAATAGGATTGTACTTCAGAGTTCGATGGTCTCTCAGGTTCCAACTCTTTCTTTACTTCAGGACAATTGTAGCGTAAATGGTTAAAAGAATGACAATTGAAACATTATCTAGGTATTTATTTTTCAAAATCTTTACTCGGACGAGTTTCATAGTGGTTTTTTTTTTCAGGTTTGAAATTTTCAGCTCTCCTGTGGCGATTTTCACATCTTCTGAAATTAACGAACTTATTCGGCAATCTGGCTTCTTGCTTTTGAAAAGATGGTGAGAAGCATGGTTATGGCTTCAATGTCCTCCGGACATCTTCAAATTCCTCGAGTTTCTCTGCTAACTCCTCTGGTGAGTTGATATTGGGCCATTCCTCTAAATGATACTCTTTAAATTTGACGGGAGCTCTTTTCTTCATTTGATCTGCTATTATCAGATCTCGCAACTGATCAAAGGTTTTGACATTAAATCTCTTAATTCATCCATTAAAGAATGTTTGAATTTCTTTGTAGAAATCTCCCATGTATTCTCAGAACTTTTCTGTTGAGTGACAAATAACTGCCTAAACTTCTCAGGAGTTAATTTGAATCTTTTGAGTTTCTGTAGCTTCACATGATCATAATCTTTCGCCCTTTCTTCAAGCTCTCGAGGAATTAGCTGCGTTATTTCTTGTGGAAGTAGACCCAACAGATGTGTAACCCAAAACTCTTTTCTCTGTGTACGAGTATTTACTGCTTATGTCCCTTGAGTCAACTTAATCTGGGCCTTGATTCTTAACTTCTCTAATTCTACCTCATCTTGTCTTCTCTTCTCTGCCGGTTCTTGTCTCCTCTGCCAGTCCCTCTTTCCCCTTTTCTTTCCATTCTTCGATTATATTATCATACATTAATTTAGTGTCTTCCTCATCATACCCTGTACTATTTATAATTAAATTTTTCAACATTGGTTTAGTCATTTCAGCTGTTGCTTCTAAACGTAATTCTGCTGCTAGATTAAGCAAGTCCTCTTTCTTACCTTCCAATAAATAAGACATTTTGTGCGAATAAAGCTTGAAATATTTTATAAAAATTAGCGATTCTGAAAAAAATGATCTAGTAATTTTTTTTAAGATTCCGTTGAATAAAATTATTTAGCTGGGTTTGCTTAATTGATTCTGGGAAAGTTAAAATAAATGTTTATGCAAAATTCGCAATAACTTACGTTCTCAACCAAGATATATATATAAATTTAATAATAATATGCAATATTTAGAGTACTTGTAAGATTTTCAACATTCAATAAAAAAGAAATCATTTAAGAGAAAAATAAAGTAAATAATTTTCAATTCTTGATATTATTTTTTCAATGTATAAAACAAACAATTTTCAAGCATAATTTCTTTCAACAGAAAAAATTCGTAATATATTCTAAATTGAAAAAGGAAACTCATATGCTATTACGGAACAAATGTATATAATTAAAGATAATGAGAAATACAAAATTAATTAAGAGGATTATATATTCTTAGTATTCACAAGATAAAAAGATATCTGCATCAACAAAACAAAACAAAAAAATATTAACATACACGTTTTCATAAACAGAAAAAAAATTACGAGTACTTGAGCTATACAATCAGTAATAATTCTTGTTTAATGTTTTAAGGAGAGAGAAAACAGATCAGCGTAAAATGATGAATTGACAGCGCTCTCTTTCAACGGTTCAAGGTCAGATATAATAGCTTTCTACTCTTTAAATGTTTCGTTACTGCAGGATGAATGAGAAAATAATCAGACAAATTAAATATAATACTTTTGAGTTAGTTTTACGTTAGAAATTAAAAAAAAAAAAAAAATTCAAAAAAGGAACTTATCATAATAAAGGATAATACTTGCGCGATCACACTCAAGATTCTGTTAGATTTTTTGGCGGTTTTATAAAGGCACACTTAACGGTAATTAATTACCGAATATAATGGATAAGACATATCACAACTCTACGGAGTATCCAAATAGGCACTTCAAAAATCAGGATGATCTTTTCACAATGCAGAATTCTTTTCATCTGAATGGGGCTTCGGTGATTTAATCTTATCAACGGCAATTTCAGGAATGCAGGTTGCATTTATTGTGAATTCCAAGAGCAGGGAGTACTTGTTTTCTCAAACTCTCAGCGCACACTCAAAAGGTACTTTTTTTCCCCCATAAATTCCTCTTCAAAATTGTTTCAGGAATACAGGGTGCATTTATTTTAAACTGTTCCAGGAATGCAGGATGCATTTATTTTTTTTTTAAAAAAAAATTACCAGGATGGTAATGTTGCAGTGAGATGACAAGGTGCGCTGAATTCTAATTTAATAATTACTTTTTATCACGGCCGGAACAGCCAAAATTTTACTCTGTAGAATCCTAACTACAGAAAGAGGGTACATGGCTCGTATTAAAGATGTCTAGGGGTTTTCTGGATTCAAAAACAAAGCGGACTTTTAGAAGATGACATTTAACTAAACCATTTATTATTGTACAGTATTTACAAAGTTAAAACAGAACTTTTGGTTATACATATTAAGGAGCTATAAGATCTCACGCCTTTCTCTGTTGACCTCACCCTTCCGTCTGCCGGTACCCGTGTGGACACCTTGGAAAGAGGTCACAAAGTAGATATCCAGTTCGTGGTGCCATCTAATGTTGGAAGTAGTCTCAAAATGTTAACATCCTATATATATATATATATTCTAATATGACGTATGTCCTCCCTTAGCAAAAAGGATCTATTGCATCTTTTGTTGTAAAATCTCTCTTACCTAGTGGCCGCGGTAGCATAGTGGTCATGAGTTCAGACTCATGCTTGGCGTTTTCGTTGAGTCGCGGGTTTGAACCTTCACCACTAAGCCGTTCGTAGAAGTGAAACCAAGAAAAGTGTGAAAAAATCTTGATGTAAAATTAAAAGTGATAACTGAATGGATAAAACAGCACTTGCTGATGAAACGATTAAAAACAGAAAAGGGGGTAGGGAGACTCGCAATAGACATTACAGAAGAAGCCAAGGTAAAAAATCTAGGATCAGAATTGAAACAAATTCCTTCTTTTGCTGCTTAATGCTGACCCCACATGGCCTGCCACGTATCTCAAAGAAACCTTAAACTTAATGAATGAATTTTTGTGTGGGTATGAACAACGCAATTTTTTATTGTTACCTACAAAATCAAAGTGAACCGAAGTAATCACTAGATTATCATGTTTAAGCGTAGAATGCTTTTTTTATTATTCAAGCGTTCTTCAGCCAATTACATTATCCATGTAAAGCAGTTTGCAACGAGTGGCCAATAGGCAGGTACCAAAGATCATTGTTCAATTACTATTATAAATACGAATCCTACTCATGTTAAAATACTTGTAAAATTGTGTTACTTGAGAAAATAGCAATAACTGTTTTAGAAACAAATACAAATAGGTATAGAAATAGGGTCTTCAAAAACATATGTACATATACATTACATTTCGACGTATTCATTTCCCATATGCAATCACAATTATTTTGACATAAATTCTTTTCATGTTCCTGCATACCTGTTTCGAGATTAATGTTTCCAAAATATCAAAATAATTTAATTTCTTGTTAACTATTCTGAAAGGTCTCGCCCTTGTAGGCCTTTTTGGTCACTTCTGAGCTCCGGTGCGACTTCTTACTCATTGAAGGTCCTTAAATATGTCAAAAGAAATAATCCTCTTTATCCTCCTAGAACGTTTTATCCAATACTTTTCCTGAGTTGTGGAAATTCTTCATTAATATATTTTAAGATCTTTCAAACATTTAAATATATTTTCAGCAGTACATTAGTTCTATAACCACATATTAGAATGGTGTGGAAGTTAGAAGAGGGAGCTGCCAGCTCAGGTGTGTTCCTCGTCACTAGAGGTTCAAAATTACAAGGTCCGTCACCAATAGTCCTCGTGTTGCATTTAAGTACGATGTTAAACAACCACATCACATCTACAATAATTATTCCGAGAAAAATTTTTACGACAACTAAAATTACTTGTGAGATAGAAACTTGCATAGTATTTTGTACAAATCGACAAAAAGTTGTACTAGAATATCCTGGTGTAGTTAAATATCGAATTAACGACTTATTGGATTTGTGGCATAAAAGTTTTAAAATTATTAGTGGTGTTAAATTTTTTTTGTGCCTAATAATGTTATTTTAATCACAACTAGGCACACAACCTTTCATAATATAAAAATAATTTTTAGGCAGTTTTGCTTCTTATAGTTGAATATGATAATGATATTCGAGACATATTTTGCTTTAGGTCCCATTCTTAAACTCTTCATATATAAATCAATGTACTAAAAATAGTTCAACATTTTAATCATATCATTATATATGTTCTTTGAAAAAAAATGCAGAAATTTGTAGTTTTAGAATTTTCAATTTTTTGACACTCTTCTAATGATTCACACACAAAGATTTGTCTTGATAAAATGTGTCTTAAACACTGTCTTGCGCTATCACTCTTAAGTCCTGGTATCTTTTTAAATACATAAAGTTACATAGTTTTATGCAAGTCAGTACGAGACCGAAAATTTGGCGTAGTAATATTTGTAGGGTTGTAAGGCCTTTAACACAAATCATATATGCAGTTGTGATATTTAGAATTTAAACAATTGTAAGCTATTGTACCAATTCTAACCACAAACTATTTCTTTATCTAACTAAGGACCCCTTGCATCAAATCTGTATGGCGAGAACTTGTCATGAATGAAAAGCTAATCAAACGGCTTGCAATTTCGAAAGCTCCGCTCCTGATTGGTCGCTCGTGTGACATGCATATTGCCTGATATCGAGCCTTCACTGTCAGTAGGTGTCATGTGATACAATTGGGATAGCACGGCGCGTTAGGCATATTACACGTGATAATGACATCCCACCCCTCCTCCGTCTGTGACATATCAATTTAGATGTTGTTGCACATACAGGACAACACGTGTTTGATGCGATAGGGGTTACTGTCTGTGCAATAATTAGTAAAGTTCGGCTTTAATATCGTAAACAAGGGAGGCCCAAGATTTAACTGATTGGTATTTACATGAAATTTGTCGCGATGACGTGTTTGTATAGACTACGCGAGCTCGATCAAAGATAATAGCCCTAGGACCTTCAAATGAGCTTGCTGAAAAGTGGGTTAACTGATTCAGAGTCGGAGAGTGCAGGGGGCAGACGGAGTGGCCAAATATGACTTGGTGCTATCAGGGCCCGGATACTAAAATATTTTATAGCGTACTTGACCTTAAATAACATAAAAATATTCTTGGGTGCCTATAAAAAAGACTTTTCGAAAAAAGGACCTAAAATTCGATCGTATGAAATGTTTATGAAAAAAAAAATACATAAACAAGGTTAAATAAAGTATGCGGTATACACCAAATATGGCGAATTGTTGGTTCAATAACAGTTTTATTCTAACAAATTTGTTCTATTCAGTAACCTTTTAAGGTATCCGTACACCTTCAAAGAAAATTTTTTGAAATGCATTGATATTTGCAATAAAAATATTTTTAATGCTAAAATATAGCCTAAAACTATGAAAAACACATTTAATAATCTGCTTTTAATTCCAAAAAAAAAAAGAAAAAAATGGAGTGAAAAACATGGTGAAAATAGTACATACATTGAGTATCAGAATAATGCTCATAACTCAAAAGTAAATAAAAATATCATTATTCTATAAATTTTATCTTATTCATCGTAACATTTTTTTTGGATTTGGTACTACTTTCATGATGAAAATTATATTACTACAATTTTTGTGTTTCGAGTTCTGTTGCATTACAACTAATATAAACTGTTTACCATTTTCGAAAATCAATTAACGAGACAAACTATATCACAAAAACACTTTATTCGATTGTAAGCGATCTCAATTTTCAGCTGTGCTCTGTTTCAGCGGGAAAAACAATCCATCTAAAAGCACTGTCCACAACAATGAAAATCCATCTTATCCCCTTATTAGTTTATGGAAGAGGACCCAAAGGATCAATGGATATGCTTTCAAACGTGGTGCTAGAATAGGCTTTTGCAAAAGTTAATTGAATAACGAAAAGCTGAAGGGTACTTTGATTGGATGAACTCCATTAATTAAATTTAATTGGTGAAAATGCAGTCTAACCCAACCACTTGGCTCGTTTTAAAAAAATTGCTAGACTTTTCAATTTTTTTTTTTTTTTGGCTGAACGTGAAATCCACGAAGAGGACCAGAGTAGCCACATATGGCAAAATACCGCCAAATAATTCCTTTCGACAAGGGTGGTTGGGCTAAACTGCATCCCAAACATTTAATTTTGCCATTTAATATTGTAATTCTGTCATATGTGTATACATATTTATATTAATTGTAATTATTTAATAAAAAGTAACAGAAATAAAAAATTTCTTTTTCGACCTAAATAGGATTTGACTTTAAATTTTTATATTACTTGTCGTAGATAAATTTGTAAATATGTGTAGTTTTAACGTGTGTATATTGAAATGTGTGTCGCGTAGAATGCATCGATCTATCCATTGTAAGCAGTTTTTTTTTATGCAGATCCGAAGGAAAGAAGTGGAAGAACTGTAAGTTTAGCGCATGTTTTAATTTTCTTACATCCGTTAAAACATCTATTAGCTGATCATCTTCAAACTCACTTGAGGAATTTATCTGTATCGACCACCTTGATTTTAAAAAAAATATCCACTTAGCTAAGTCGGAATTTTCAGGAGATGTATCTTCAAAACATTCAATGGTTTCTTTTTAAAATTTCTTCATCCTTTAACTACTCAGATCTCAAGTTATTCGGTTAAAATGAAGTTAAATTATTCATCATAGCCCAATGCTTTCTATTTTCATTCATATAAAGTAGACGAGATAGTATATCGGCTTAAGCAATTGATTTCCTAGAAATACGTTGTACCTTCAGCTTGTATGACTGAAGCTGAAGAGCCCAACGTCCTAATCTACCTGCTTAAATGAATATCTGGGAAAATCATATGTTTTAAAAGTTTGTATGGCCGCGGTCGATGACTTTTCATGGTCATCAATTGTTTCACTAGAGTCGCGAGTTCCGGTATGTATGCCAACAGCATCGCAACTTGATTGCTTTTTTTTATATGAAACAACACATCATAAATAAGGCGCTGTATTTAAAATTTTAGCCCTTCAATGTCACATAGTTATTTAAATAGCATTACTTTTATTTAATTTTCGTTTCATTTTAAAATAAGTAATTTTTTTTTTCATATTTTGAAACTATGTTTGACGCAGATTTGCCAGATTTAGCTCTTCTGTGTCATAAGTCCCAGCCATCAATCACTGTATCCCTCAAGGGCTTACCTTCTTCAAATTATTACAAGCATTACTCATCCGAAAAAGCCTCGTTGTCTTTTCCCTTTCCAATGGGGATCTCTGTCTTTAGTAAATACGGGTAACGTGCTCCCGGGATACCCAAGTGATTCTTTCCTTTTTTTACCCTCTTTCACGTTAACCATTTTTTTTTTTTTTTTTTTTTTGAAATTTTAAAATGTCTGAAAACAGTTGCACTTTGGCGAAACATGGACTACTCTGGCTCTTGCCCCATTAAATACTATCACTTACTTATTCAAACTAACAGCTGTATGTTAAAAAAGGTGCATTATTTTATTATACAGAATCCTATTATTTGTCATTGTGGTTTAGTGGTCATGGTCACAGACTGGCTGCGGTACCATTTCTGTCGAGTCTTGGGTTTGAGCCCAGATGTCACTAAGAACCCGCCATGTAGCTTGAGACACGTTAAATCTGATAAAAGTCCCAAGTTACCTCTTTTTTATGGTAAGGAAATTTACGGCAATGCAAAAGGCCAGCCCAAGTGCCGTCCTCGTCATTTGACCGCAGTTCAGATTTGCCAGGTCCTCCACCAATATCCCTTGAGTTGCTCTTGTGTGTATTTTATACACAACCACAATTCGAATCCTATTTAGAACGACCACTCCTATTGACCACGGTTTAAAATCTGCAAAAGTGTAAGTCGTTTCCAATATAATGGCATTCTACTATTAGTGTATGTTTTATTATTCTCCTTAAATTAAATTAAAGTTAAATTGCATTATTTTTTTTTATTAAATTGCATCTATACAGCGCTTAGAAAAATATAATTTTAATTCTTGGAATTTGAAATTTGGTTTTGCTATCCAATTTATTCTTTCTCTCAGAGTAAAAATATTTCAATACAATGAGTAGAAAATACCTCAAATAAAATGTCTTCCAATAATATGAAGAAAAAGAATTTACCGTCGAGCATGGCTATACTGATCTTTTTCCATTCCTATGTGGATTACTGTCTCTTGTAAACATGGGTAACGTGCCCCCGGGATATTCAAACGATCCTTATATATTTTTACCTTCCTTCTTGTCAATTTTTAACTTTCCCCCATTTTTTCAAGCATCTGGATTACAGTTACTCATTGTTTGGCGTAGCATAACCATATGTAACTCTTGCGATATTATTATACTTCACCGTCACTCAATCGCTCTCTGCCACCAAAGAAGACCTGTTGTATAGCGTACTGATAAGGGTTAAACCTGTTGAGACTCTAAACCCTCACGTTGAAGCGGTGTCGAGTGGCCGCGGTAGCCAAGTGGTCATGGTTTCGGATTCGTGGCCAGCGGTTTTCGTTCAATCGGGGGTTCGAGCCTTGGCCGCTGAAGACCCACCATGTTGTGGGGGCTGATGCACGTTAATCTGTCGGGGCCCAAAGTCCTCCCGTTGGCGTGGTGTGGATGTTAGGAGAGAGGGGTGCCAACCCAGGTGTCGTCCTCGTCACTTGACCGAGGATCAAAATTACAAGGTCCGTCGCCAGTAGCCCTCGTTTTGCTTCTAGTGCGACGTTAATAAAAACTAAACTAATGTGGCGTAGAAACGGAGAATGGAGTGCCAGGTCAGATGCCGACCCCGTCAAGAGTCCAAATAACTCGATTCGTTGCTTACAGATGTCGTGTTGCTGTCAAGAGCAGAGTTAGTAAACAATTATCCACTATAGGTTTTCGTGTACAGGAGGAGGATGCACACTAAATCTGGTAAATCTGTTTTCCTATTGGTGCGAATGCGATGAATGGGATGCCAATCTCATCATGTGACATAGTTCAAAATTATGAGGCATATATAACCGTGTTAAGAGGACTTAGTTATCGCACAGAAACAAGCAGCTAGGAAAAAGGGCCCAAACTAACAAACAAATAATATTAGCTAATACAACAATAGTTATAAGATAATTTTACTATCCACAATAAACTACAGCATTTGTTTACATAGGACAAAGCATTTGCATTGCAGCAGCAGGAGTATCTCAGCTAAAACTAGGCTTATACATTTGTGATGCAAAGCATATCAAAACGGAAAAAATAAAACTGTAGTACCAGAGCAGCTGAGGCTTCATCTCTAAAATGGCTGAAGTGACTTAAAAAGCAAAGCCTGGAATAAACAGAACCGAAATTTGCAGTCCCATAAATGTCACAAGAGATTCAAGTTGGTAAAATAATGTACACTGGAAACCGTTGAAAGCCAGCATAACTATTAGCTGTCCCGCAGAAACCAGAGGAATTTGCAAGATTTTATCTCTTCCTTTTTTTTTTTGTTGCGTTGTCTGTTCGGAGAAAATGGATGTTTGTGGTTTTAGTTTTGCGGTTTCCTGAATTTTTTTTTTACCCGCCAAACACGTCATAACGATCTGTCTTCGTTTATCCCCTTTTTCAGGTAAATCGAGCTTTCAGTTGCTTGTTTAGGATTGAGTAATTCAGAAGCAACTCTCGTATTTCTTATGTTGAAATGAATTTTTACTGACAGGCTCTTTATGCATAGATGATGATCCGTTTTATACTTGCATTCTTTATTTCGGAAACTTTCTAGCAGAGCTCGGTAGTCGAATCCATACGAGATTATTTTGTGAAATTTTTAATTATTACTAAGAAACCACCGTGAAAATATCCGGATAAACCCTATTCTATTTATTAACTGATTCTTATGTAAATAATATAGTAAATTACGGCTATTAAGTTTCATTTATTTGGTTACAGGAAACCTTAGATTGAAGTACCCGGCAGTATGGAGAAAAGTTCCAATCTGCAGAGTTCTCCAACAACTGTATGGCCGCGGTAGCCTAGTGGTTAAAGTTAGTGTACTCGCGGCCGGCTGTTTTCCTCGAGTTGCGGATTCGAGTTTTGATGCCACTAAAGATCCATCGTGTAGCCGGGCCTGATGCACGTTCAATCTGTCGTGCCTAAATTTTCTCCCAATGGCGTGGTGTGGAAGTTAGGAGAGGGGGCCAGATTAGGTGTCGTTTTAATAGCCCTCGTGTTGCTTCTAGTGCGACGTTAATAAAACCAACCAACCAATCCACAATAACTGCCTTCGAAAAATTAAGATACGTTGAGAAAAATGTATAACTCTATAGGATGAAATGTAGACAAGTCTAAAGAATAGTAAATGAAAAATAAGTTTTTATCTCTATTATTTTTTATTAAACATTAAAACTTTACGAAATCTCTGGATAAAATTTTTAGCGTAACGGCATTTTGGGTTTCTTCAATCTACGGCTTTCTGAAACCAAACAAATCAATATGAATATCTATAATTTACAACATTATGTAGTTATTTAAGGATGATTTAATATACAGAATAAATTTTATCCAAATATCTTGGTTATTTCTTGGATAATTAAAACGTTTCGTTACTTCATCGCGCACGCAAATACATACTTTTTAAAAGATTAAAATTAACGTTTTCTTTCACCTAATTTTGAATTTGTAAATAATTGTTCAAAAGTTGTAGTTTTCCCTGTAGTTCATGTTCGTTTTTATTTCACTGAAGTATAAAGAAATATGTGCGGAATTATAACTTTTGAATTTGTTTTTACTCAAATATTCTCTGAAATTTAGAAGGAATATCTTTCATATATATGCTTATTAAATGTTTACAAACATTAAAACAAGTTAGAAATTGATCTTAATACAATTTCAATACTTTTTTTTAATATATCAAGATTTACGCTTTTATAGAACCTTATGTGTATTTCTTTCCAATGGAGAATTTAAAGAAAGGTTAAGCCATTATTCTAGGTTATGAGCAATTTAATGTTTGTGTTGGCGCAGATGGCACAAATATGGCCTTAGCACCATTCAAATGAGCCAATGTTTGTTTTACTAAATATTATTATCATCAGTTTTTTCATCTACACCAAGTTAAATTTTCCTGTAGAGATTTCATCAGTCAGGCAAAGAAAGTTTAAACAATGACCCCTTTACCTAAGTGACAAGTTTGGCGACAATTTTGGCAAGAAAGGCTGACTTTGGCTACAAATCGAAGATTTTGGAAAGTGATGGAATCTAGCCGATAAATTGATTGGGAAGAAAGCTATTGAATTTTCTGAATTTTCTCTGAGACATCACACCTGGCCGGAGGGGATATAAAAGAGAGAGATGGAAGCGGGAGGAGTGGAACTGCTGAAAAACTGTCGGAAGAGTGGTTGAGTGAATTGGTGGGAACGGCCTTTATCTGCTGGATAACCTAATAGGAACTGCTGGAGTTTGCCTTGAAAATACAGAGTATTAATTGCGGAGATTTTATCGTGGTACTAACTAGTAGGCCGGTGAGGTGAATGTTGCTAATGTATTGTGACTTCACAAGTGCTGCTTTTTTTCACCCTATATCTGTGTCGCTAGGTTTGTACAAGTCATGTGTGCCTGTTTATGCAGTTAAAATGTCCAAGCTTTGCTACATGTGTTCGACTTGTCCTGAATACTCGTATTTGTGAATAAAGCATCTTTACCTGCTTTCACTCGTATACACCTAGGCACGATAGAATTTTTGCTTTTTATATTAAAAATTTCTTCTTTTGGGAAGGAAAACAAAAATACATTGTTTATTCCACCATAATCAAACCTACTGATAAAACTAATCAAAGTAGAATAAAAATCATTAGGAACAATTATTAGCTTTCATAGTTATTACGCTTAAAGTGTACCAAATATTCACTACACTTCATAATAAACAGGCTTTTATGTACTGTGAAGGAAAGGATCTTTTTTAATGGTGCCATTAGGCATGTTTGCGTCGATATGAAAAAACATACTGCTCTGCAAGACTAGGATAAGCAAGTTCTATACACTTTAAAGAAAGGTAAAACTTCCCAACTGACCTTTGTTGAGTTCCTATTTTCCTCAATTCAGTACACCCTCTCTATATAGTCCTTCCAGTGACCCGGCGTTTTTACATAGAAAATTTTATACCTCCTTCTTCAAAGGAATAATGTGGCTATCAATGCAAATCTGTATATTTTTGTAGTATTGCTTATTTCATGTATTTGATATTTTATTTGCGCGTACTATATTAATTTTTAAGCGATTATATAACTACATCTTTTGTTTTTTAAATACATTATTGTTAATTTTCCAGTATGATCTGGTCTGATATTTGCCGGATAACCGAGAGTATACTGTACATTAAAACAATCGAAGTATATTAGTTTATATAGTTTTCTTTTTCCTATAAAAGAGATTAAACTTTATACATAGAAGCAAAATTATTCAGAAAAAATCTTATTTTTGAGAAAGAATTGATTATACATATGTATTAAAAGTTTGTTTGTATCTTGAAACTTTACTTTGGGGTCTAAATATTTATGATAAATAGTTATTTAGATGGTAATTCGCATATGTATTGATTGAAAAATTGTAAGGCCATATAGGAATTGGTCCTCGATTTTATAAAGTATAAATTATTTATTCAAAGATTTTTTTTACAGATTGATATGAACAAAGACTTATTATTTTGTCAGATTTTAACTTTTGTGTAAGTTATAAAATATTTTATATATTAAGACTTCGTAATACTAAAAAAGAAAGAAACTATTTTAATTAAAAATATATACTCTTTTTAAAACCCTTTATTAGTAAAACCTGCAGATGTCGCATACACCAAATACCTAATTAAAGAAAAAATATATATTTTAACATATTATACTCTTTGAGAATTACAAATACAAATCACACAAAACATTTATTTTTTTTAAAAAAATATAATATACTTTTTTTTTCTTCTGTAAAATACTATGTTGTTAAAGCTTGTGTTGTATATATATATATAAAAAAAAAGAGATGGAATTTGTTTGATGAAATAATATTTTTGTGGAAATGGATTTTAACACAGAAGTAAAACAAGGATTTAAAATAATTTCTATGAAACATTTATACTTAAGTAATAAGATGTTAGATATAAAAGCTCCAAAAACAAAATATTTGATAGAGATTAAAGATAAATTTATATCGTTTCAGTAAAATATTCAAATTAGATAAAGAATATATATATTTTAAAAACTCATTCCAAACATTTTATATTATTGAAATCAAATTAGTGAAATACTAATTAACATTAATTCATTTGGAATAAAAGATTTTGAAGATCTTAGAGTAAAAAAGTAAAGAGAACATTCTGCGTTTCATATTCCTCAAATAAAGCATGACAGAAAAATAAATAATAGGCAAGAACACCTTGACAGAAAAATAAATGACGTACAACTTATAAAAAGTATAATATGATTAAGATTTTATTTTCAACTATATTACTTGCAACATCCCTCGTATTGTTTCTAGTGCAACGTTAATAAAACTAAACCCAACCAACCTTGTATTACTTGCAGTACAGTTTTTAACCCGTTCAGGATCGTGATCACGAATATGTGGTCGTGCGTTTCTCCCTCCATGGACCCCGGTAAGGAATATGTGTCGGTGGTTTCATGCCCCCGAGTTCATGATCACACAAGTGTGATTTCAAATTGTAACGTTAAATTTAAATGTTTAATGGCCCTCAGATGGCGGTTGTAGTTCGTCACATTTTCGAATATCATTCCACATAGACCTTCAATTTCCCCTTTTGTTTCCGATTTTTCTTTCTTTTTTGCTTTTGGATCAAGCGAATTTGAAAATGTAAAACATTGCATTTGTTCGCTTCTTTGAGTCGCATTGCGCATTTAAAGAGCTGTGATTTACTGCGCGCTGGGTTTTTCTTTATATTTTGACGGAGGGGGTGGGTAAAGATGAAATGTTCATTGGTTGGTAGTGTACTCATCGTTCTCAAGATAGTATTTGTATGTTTTGAGATGGTATTTGTATCCTGAACACTGTTTCGAAATGTATCATAAGCTTCAGAAGTTTTAAGTACTATTTAATAATTTTATTTCATTTATTATAAATTTTTTTGTATCCTGTTCTCTGATTTTTTACCTATATTTTAAATTCTCGTAAATTAAAAAAAAATGTCCTTTATATGTTGCTATTTTCATAACTACATAAATGTTTACTATCAAAATGAATAAAACTTCTTTTAAATTCGAAAACTTTTTTTTAAATATCATAAAAGTTTCACTACCGTATATTTAGATGCTATCAATGATAATCATTTGTAAATTTCAGCGCATTTTATCGCACCAATGTTAAGTTTAGAATTTATTAACGTCGCACTAGAAGCAACACGAGGGCTATTGGCGACGGACCTCGTAATTTTGAACTTCGGTCAATTGACGAGGATGACTACTGAGCTGGCACCCCTTTCTCCTAACTTCCACGCCACACCAACGGGAGGACTTTGGGTCCCGACAGACTTAACGTGCATCAGTCCCGACTACATGGCGAGTCTTTGACAGCCAAGGATCGAACTCGCAACTGAACGAAAACCTTATAGCAGGAATAATTTTATATGAATTTTTATGCAAAATTAGGCTTGATGATAAAAATCGCTCGGTCCAGTGCGCGTGTACACTTTTAGAGCGGGCAGGCCTGGGAAATCGGTTCTTTCTTTTTCAGCATGTCTTGAACGGGTTAAAAATGCTTATACTTTCTATACCGGGTTAATTTTCCTTCTTCGCTTGCAGTTTTACTTGCATAAATTAACTTAATTTTTTTTAAATAAAAGGAAATTAAATTTTAAAAAATGTCATATACAAGATTTTGTATTTATTAGAAATTTCTATTGAAATTCGTTTTCTAATTATAGTACTTGGAACATCTTAAACTTGGCAAACATTCCTGAATCTTGAAGAATTATTCATTTATATCTTTTTTATATAAAGAAATAAAAGGAAATTTTATATTATGTGCATGTGTTATCTGTTCTTGAACAAACACCTCTGTCTCCAAACCAATCTTTTTTAAATATTTATCAAAATGGTTCTTTATTGTAAGTGTCGCAGTAGTAATAATAAATGAATTGCATTGAATTTATTATTACAAAAGCATTTTGCGATGATATTGTACAGCCAATTCAACAGAATAACACAGAGAAAAACAATTTGTTTCCAGTGTTCATCCCCATTAACTTTTTAAATTAGGTTCATGTAATTATGCTGCCCATTCGGAGGATATGGTATTAAACAAAACGGTGTCCTTCATAAAGATAAGTTCCATGGCCGTAGATAATTGTGCAATTGAATGTTCATCGAAGACCAATTGCACTCCATAAAAGATCGGAAGTTCAGTGTTTGGGCAGAATTCCTCATTTCAACTCAGAAATGTGGATTTGACAACATTAAACAGCATCGGAAAGTTGTTGAGGACAAAATAGTACTGTCCTTTCACGCATCAATTCTGTTTAATTAAGCAGTGAATGATTCTGACGTGATTGTGCAAATTGCTGATTCTGTGAAGGCCATTAAGTTTTATGAGTGCATTCAAATGATTTTAAGGTTGGTGGTTAGTGATATTGTTCAACTCAAGTTTAAATATTTAATTTAGTTCGTAAAAGTATAAGAGGAGTTGAAATTAAATTTTGAAATTGGATGTGTGAGCTATATTCATTTAGTTGGAAATAATTTATGGCTTTCTGGATGTATCTGCTTGAAATTAATTGAAAGTAGTTCGTTTCAAATAATAGTATTGTATTTGGCATATGTGGAGTTTATCATTTCAATCTATTTGTCGGTAGAATTGAAATTTCGTCGATTACTAGAACTGAATCAAAACTACTGTATTGGTGTGAAGAAGGTCATTACTTTTAATTAATATTTCAATAAAGTTAACATTACCAGCTTTTACAAATGGTTCAGAATAAATCCTAATAAATGGGACGGCTTATTAAATAAGGATGAAGGAAACAAATTAGTGGGTAGTAAATTGTTTACAAAGATTTTGTCCAGCTTTTCACCCCACATACTTGAATACGTTTCTATTTTTGAGAGGTCCTTTCAGAATCTGTTTTTGTTATAAGGAGTTTCAGGAGATAAAACTTTTTTACCTCATGGTGAGGGAAGGGGATAGGATGACCTTGAGCGGCAGGAATAATTTGAATCCTTGATCTATTGGACAGAAGATATATTGTCCGGTCGCTTTTTGTAGTGCTCTTATGAACTAGACCAAAAATAATTCCTCCTCGAGATGATTATTAAGGAGTTCTAACTCATGTCGATATTGTAAAGAGAGTTACATATACTCCCCTTCCAATATCATTGTAAGGATATGTAGAGAAACATTCTGATCAATATTTAGTGAAAGTTATTTATTCAGCCATTATTTCAATTGATAAACGTCCCCTTTTCGCTGTAGTGAGTTTTGTTTTTCGGACAATTTCCATGTGATGTTATCCCTATTTGAGATTTCGGGTCTGTTTGACACTTGCGTCTTCTCCGTTACATCATTCTTATTTATGTGCGGTTGACAGATACAAATATTTTTCGTTGAGTGTACATACAACCAGTAGTTCTAGCCTGTGCTGACATCTAGTGATCAAATCCTGGTTCACTACGTCAGAGGGAGTGATGTTTCCTACTTTTTGGTGGAAAAGAGCAGTTGAATTTTACTGCCGGTGTCGTGGTTTCGAATATTAAACCTTTTAGGAAAGTTATCCTGCCACATTTTGTAGTACGCTTATCAAAGGGATTGTCTCGCGGCTTAGTTATTCAGGCGTTTTAACTTCTGACGTCGTTCTTGAAGATAGCCACCGCAGAGAAAAAAAAAAGAGTTCTACAAATACCTCCTCGCTATTGAATCGCTACTGGGTGTGATTCTTGCTCATTTGGAGCGCTTGTTACTCTGTTCGTGCCCATGGAGTGACACTTGGTTTAAATTAAGTTACTAGACAAGAGACGAACCTCTAAGCTAATATCACAGTCTCTACTCATAATACTTCGCCATGTAGGGATTTGGAGTCTCAGTTTCTTAGTTATAAATTGGAAAAAATGTTAGAAACACATTTTATGAAATTCAATTCAAAACTATAGATTCAGCAAGCCTTGAATCTGTACAACTATTAGGAATGAGACTACTCTATTGTAGTCATTTGTGGATACTTCCGATAGTGAATGAATATTAAATTTCGAAATATATATCTTAATTTTTATTAGAATTTATATAAAAATATTATTCCTATCTATATTTTAATTAAAATACTATTTTTTGGAAAGGTTTAATTTTGAAGTTGCAAACTTTATCATTCATGTATAAATACAAGTTATGTATGGAAAATAAATATGTATTAATTTAAAATAAACCTGAATTCATCATACCTATCAGTTTTCCTTTTTGAATTGTATTCCTCGCTTTCTAGTGGTTTCCGTTTTATAATATTATAGGCAATAAGTGCATTTATTAGAGTTTGGGCGGTTGATTTTGCGTAGGAGTATTAAGTTAAAAAATACCTAGAGAGTATACTATTTATACTATTTTATTATGAATTGATCTGAAGTATTAAAGTTGATGTTTACAAGATGAAGTGATTGTTGAACTTACATTTGCAAAGTATAACGTTTTAGGGTGCAAGTCGCACAGTTGAAAAGTATTACAACGTTATCGGACACAACGTTCTAGTGGAATGTTTTGTTGATATCTGAAGTCCTTTCTGTTAGGAAAGTTTGTGTGGAATGAACGTCATCTTGACCTCTTCCAATACCACGGTAAGTAATTCTTCTTTTAATCGGGTAGCTGAATGCAATAGATCTAGCTATTGGGCGCTAAGAGCCTCATCCGGGGCAGAAAATGACACCTGCAAAATAGACCCTTCTGCGGGGGTGTTCTTGGTTCTCAAGAGAATCGGACTTTAGAAGGTAAAAGTTCAAGAAAAACAAAGGTTGCTCTTTTACATGAGTTCAGTTGTCTTTAATAAGGACATTCTCCAGATGTAAGGGGATCACTTTTCAAATTGTTATGTGCCTTCTTATGTGTTATGTATGTGGTCGCTGCAAGAGGAGTAGCTTTTCATTGTAATAGAATAGTTATAAATATTAATATGAAATAATAATTAATATATAAACAAATGGGTATTAAATGAGCAACAAAAAACTTTAATTGAGCATTATTATACAAGTTTTGAATTTCCATTATAAGACGGAATAAAATGCTTGTTGCTCGTGCCAGATTCCTAAAGCATAAAAGTAGTGGAGAAAATATTTCGAAATCAAATCAGTCAAAACACGATCTGCTATATATCAATTATTAGTATAACGTAATGACTAGAGTGTTTAAAATTGTAGAGTATAATTTGTGTACAAATATTACAAAATATTTAATTTTATAAATTATACATATATAGAATATTTTTGTAATGCACTTATAATTTGGAAGGTGACTGCGATAATAAAAAAAAAACTACGTTAAACTCCTTGCAAAAAATTCTCATTTAAATTATAATGAATTTATTCCTTCATTGATTGATTGTTTATAAACATCGTACTTATAAGCAACGTGAAAACTGCTGGCGATGGATCTCCCATTTTGAGTCACGATTAAGTGACGAAAACGACGCCTGAGCTGGTATCCCACTGTCTTAACTTCACACCAAACCAACATGATGATGTCAAGTCCCGAAAGATTTAACCTACAGGCATTAGGGAATCTAAATGACGCATCTGTATTGGAGTTTTTATTAACGTCACACTAGTAGCAACACGAACGCTATTGGCGACGGACCTCGTAATTTTGAACTACGGTCAAGTGACGAGAAGCTGGCACCCCCTCTCCTATCATCCACATCACATTAACGGGAGGACTTTGGGTCCCGACAGATTTAACGTGCATCAGCCCCGGATACACGGCGGGTGTTTGGCAGACAAGGATCGAGCCCGCGCCTGACGAAAACCGCGGGCCACGTATCCGAAACCTTGACCACTAGGCTACCGGGCCACGCATCAGTAGTGGAAACTACTCCGTCTCGGAATTCGACCACAGTAAGTGAGTGAATATGAACGCGATATTTTGTGTGGAATTTTTCTGTTGAGTCCTGTTTTCGTCATCCATAATTAATCTGATACTCGTGAAATCTTTTGCCGCTTCAAGTCCTCCCATTGGAGTTGTGTAGAAATTTAAAGAAGATGATCACAATCCAGGTATTATCCTCGACACTTGACTGATGCTCAAATTTACCTGTTTCTTCATCAATAGCCCTCGTGTTGCTTGTAAATGCGACGCTCTTAGGTAATCAATAAAAAAAAACAATCAAATAGTCACCAACTTGCAATCATATCCACTCGACTACCATGACATGTATGAATTTGTACAAAAGTATGCATAAACAATTACTTTTTAACAACACACCTTTAACAATACTGAAAAAGAAGGGGATTTTTGTTACATTTTATTCATAATTTTTAGCCTTTTAACTCGTCTTTTTAATAGTTAAAGATTAGGAACAAAATAATACTTAAACATATTTTTATAAATGTAATTTTCCTTTTCGATCGGTTCTCTGTTGAGGGAATTTAATTTTAAATGATTGAATCCGCAGAGATTATGCTAAAAGTTTCCTCTCATGAATGAACGACGTAAATTGTATTCCATTAAAAACACGAACGTAGTTTCGCGTCAGAGAGTCTCCAAAACATCTTCAAGTTACCATTATTCAAACAGCTTTAGTAACTTGTTAGTAGCTTTTCGGCTAGATAACAAGCTGGAATTGAATTTAAAGCATATTCTAATACGCTACTTGAGACTCTGGTAGCGGTGTTGCGATAAAAATAAAAAGACGGCTAGAGACAGTTTCACCCGACTAAGGGAAAAAAACCCTTATTGACAATATATCAAAAACGTAATTAAGTCACAGAAATTTGTGAAGAGCTTGTTAAAAACTCTCGAATCTTTCCTGAATGTAGAATAAATGTGTATTTTTTTTTTCAAAAGTTAATATAGAATCAAGAGTCCCATTAAATGAGATATTGCTGGGGTTGGGATGATTTATTGATTGAGAAATTTTTGTACTGTCATAATGACCGTATTTGGCCAAAGTCCGGTCACAGTGGAAGATGGGTAATGGTCGCGAACTCTTAATAATTGCTCATTATATGAAGAATGCAAAATATCTATAATTTTTGCATAATGTTAACACTAATACCATTAAAAACGAATTTTTTTAAACATGGATTATCACGCTTTGTGTTACATAACTTTCAGATATCAAACTTCACTCTGCGTAACCTTCAACTTGGAGACGGATTTGGCGAGTTAGCGAGGAACTTGGCTTAAAATTTAATTCTTTAAATAATTAGTTTTTATGTATTGATTTTTATTAATTATAATTAAACTATCGTATTGTCATCCAAAGCAATTGTGTATAGAAAAATTCAGCACTATTAAGCGCTTTAAAATGGAAGAAAAAAGCTTTTAAATTTTTGACCCAGGCAAAGTTACGCTGTGAGTAGAAGAAAATCCATTAAAAATACAATTGAAATTTGGCAATGTTTGTGAATTCAAGTGGAGGAAAAGATGGACTTAAATTTTAAAATTTATTTATAATTTTTATTCTTAAGGTTTGAGTATCGACAGTAGTCGAATGGTTATGATCGCGAGCTCGCGACACGAGTTGAGTTTCTCTAGGGTTATGGATTTGTGTCCTAATACCACTAAAGTATGGAAAACCTGATGAGGAAAGTATGGGCATCATAACCTCTCGAACGATCGTTTTCTTTCTCCTAGAGTTTGCTGTCTTTATTAAACATGGGTGACTTGCTCCCGAGATATCCTATATTTTCGAATCCTTTTTTTGTGAAACAATTTTTTTTACCATTTTTTCTTCGTCCAGATCTGACATATGCATTGTTTGGCGTTGAATAGCCATAAGTCTCAACTTTCCCTACCGTCGTGTAGTGAGGTTAATGTTTGTCTTTCAAGGCTCAAAGTCATCGCGTTGGGATGGTGTAGAAGTAAGGAAAGGGGATGCAAACTCTTGTATCGAGCTCGTCACTTGACCGATTGATCTCGTGTAGCTCCTAAGTGCGATGTTAATGTACAATCAATCAATCCCAAATTTTAGATCGCAGTTTGATTAGCTCCGCCCTCTAATTTTTAGAAATTTTGTAATGTCTTGTATTCCTTGGTCGATAAATGCTGAATGTGGGGATGATTGTCTCCATGGAGACTATCATCCCCACATTCAGCATTAGCTCCATGTTAGCTCCATGGGTGAGCTCGGTCTCCTTGAACGTTCCACCAATAGCCTTCGTGCTGCTTCTCAGTGCGACATTAATGAGCCACTCTCTTACTTGTTCACCTCGTGACTAAAAACTATTGCTGCAACCTAATCATATCTATATGATATTTTTAAATAAAATTTGCGGAAGAAAGCTGTAAGAACAAGGTACACAGAGAGATATTGATAATTAAATTTCATTAACTTATAATGACTCATACAGTCATTCAAATACGTCTGCGCACAATAGCCCAGTAATGTATATTTCTACCAAAAAACCACTTTTTACGCTGAAAAATGTGGTGTCATTTACTATCAATGTTACAAAAATGAAAAAAGCAGCGCTGGAAAACAGTTGAAAAGATTTGAACTTAATTCAATAAATAATTTTTTCTGATACTGTTTAAAATTGCTATGAAATTTGTGCGTACGGACCAATAATGGAAGGAAAAATATGCATAATATAAATTTGATTTCTGGTCGAATGATTCACAGCTGAGTTCATCGTGAAGATATACAGTATTTTGATAAATCTTAATGGTTAAAACAATTTTAGTTCCTCACATTATGATAAAAGTAAGAACCTATCTGACTGTAAGGTATTTGATGATAAAGTTAAGACATGAGGGCAATTCTCTTCAGCACATCGGTAAAGTTGTTGACAATCCTCGTTCTAGTACTGAACGTGTGATGCAGAAAGTTTTGGAAGGGTAAATTTAAGTGAATGAGCGATATGTTGATGGCCAAAGAAATTATCTGTTAGAAAAGAAGAAAAATCAAAGTAAAACTCCTAAGCTCTTACTGTTACTACTATTACGACTGAGCTGAATCCGAAATGCACTAAATATGTTTGCCCAAAGACAGTATACATTTCGAAAGTTAATTGGAAAATCCCAACTGAATTTTTGAAAAGTTATTTAAATGAATCTTCTCGATTCTGAAAAGAAATAATCTAGTCAGATGAAAGAAAAATTTCCCAAATTCCTTTTTTCAGGACTTATACATTACTTAGTTATATTGTTAGCAGATGTTTTTGAGTGGCTGTAAATGCATTCGAATATTTTATATTTTTCAAGACAAACTAAAAGCATATTTTGAATCTAATTAAGTATATTTTGAAGACTTTCTGAAATCTTACTTTTCAGATGGCTTTAAAGAGTTGGAGAAACGCTTGAAAAAGTATATAGAGCTAAAAGGAGAATATGCTGATAAAAATATCTATGTAAAATAATTTTTCTGTCTTTTTCTAAAGGTTTATACATCAATACTCTTCCATTAAGATGCAGCAATTCTTGCAAATTCGCGCGGCTATAGGCGCATTACATTTAATTCATTATTACCGAAACTAAGGATAACGAAGATGAATTCAAACGGACGTAACAAGAAAGCTGCTCCATATTTCACTGAGAAAGTCTGACATCGGAAGTTTCAAAATGTACCTCGTCGTCCATGAAAGTACTGACAAAACCACATCTGAATCGAAAGAGGGGACGTAAAATAAAAATATTGGAATCAACGTTTGATAAAAAGTATATAAAGCACACAATACTAGAAATGAAGTACAAAATGATACATTTCAAGATATAAACACAACAATCCATAAACATTGTATTAAATTCTTTTATAAAAAAACAATCAGTTTTAACAATTTTTGCTATTTATAGTCATAGGAAAAGGTGCCTAATTCGCGGGATAGTCCATTTCCAATCAATAAGAGATATGAACAGAGTTCAGCTTTTTTCATTTTAAGGCTCCCATCTACCCGCCATTTTGATTTCGTGGACGTAATGTTAATCTTATGGAATTTCAAATTTAGTTCTCACATCTTTATTATTGCATCTAAAAGAGAAAAAAAATAATGAAGGCTTCTGTGGAATCATATTTTCCCTCGGATTCTTAAAAGTATTTTTATTCTTATTTTAATGATTCATTTGCAAGTTCAATCCGGCCTTTAGAAATATTTAATTTTTTTAAAAAAAAAATGGAGGAAAAAGTAATACCACTGAAGCATTTATTATTTTTTGCTCTTTTAGATGCACTTTATTGCATTGAAGTAGATCAAATAGTAAAGATGTGAGAGTTAAATTTGAAATTCCATAGGATTAACATTAAGACGACAGCCTTAACAAGTTACATTTTTTTTTTTACATTTGAACGATAACATTTTAATTTAAACCTATTACTTATAATTTCAAAGAAAAAATATGTATCAATGTTTGTAGCATATGTGTGTGCAAGTTTTTAAATGTAACATTTTGATTAAAAGTGTATAAAATCTTTATCAAGAAAGCTCACAAGCACAATAATATGTAAACTAATTTAAAGGCCAATAGAAACAAAAGTAAAAAAAAAAATGTCAATTTAAGTCAAACAAATAAAAAGGAATCCTCATTACTTACTTCCTTTTTCCCTTACACGTAAACATAATAAGTAAAACGGTGGTATTATCAAGAAAAGTCCGCCTCTTACTCCTAGTTGACAAAACTCAAAGCAAATACTAATCAAATACCAAAAATTCAAAATTATAACATTTTAAATATTTTGAAAAATGAACTTAAATTTTGCGGTTATTTGCATACATTTAGTTTGGTAATACATAGAAAGAAAATATTTTTTATGTTTTAAACAGGATAGAATTTAATTTAAAATATAATAGTATGATTATAAATTTTTATAAAAAGAAGTACAGACTAAGTATTCATGTTTATATTTCAATCAAAGCAAATAATTCTTTAAAGAAAAAAGCTCTTATTACATTGGGAAAATTTTTATTTACATCAAAAGATCTTCTAAAGATTATGAACATGCATGTACTACATAAACTTCACATATGTACCACTTATGCTGTATGCTCAAAATAATACGTCTATAATAAAAATAGGCACTTGTGTAAAATTTTGTCGACCAAGAAAGTTGGCGTAATTTCAGCCAAACTTAATCATTTCGGCGACGAATTCTATTCAAGATGGCTTCTGTTCATTGCAAAACCAAGGCCACGTAAATTCATCCATATATGAATCAAAGTGTTCCCAAAAGCATTTCATTACACCATTTGGCTGAGATCCAGTCTTTCTACCTTTTGTGCATGCCCACCGTATTTGGATCAACAAAGTTAAATGTTTAAATGAAAGAAGTAACTTATGATAATAGCTCGTAGAACTCTCGTTCAAACTAGGGCTAAACAACGTAACATAAAACCACGTGGCAAATAGCCAAATACGTCATGTCATGTCGCTGTGTCAAATAGCAAAATAAAAAAAAAGTCTTTTATTTCCCACATTACGGGCTAAATATCATATTGTCGATCAACACTTTCTATCCTTGGTGAAATATCACATTATATGGCGACATTTTTAGGGTCGGAGAAATTGGTCGACGTGATTTCACGCAATTAACATACTCCCCCCTTTTAAATACATCCATGCGTTTGCTAGAATTAAGAAATTTTTACATATTTTTAGTTCGAAATTTAGGTTCTTTTTTATTTTTTCTACCTTAAATAACATTCAATAAAATTTCGTAAGAATTTTCGTTCTTTTGAAATATATTTAGAATTTGCACACATATTCCCACAAGCACTCAAGTGAATTCGTATTTTAAATGCGAGTGTGTGTGATGGCGAATTTTAATGGCGCAAAAGCCATATATGGCTAAGTTGCGTCAAACAAAGCGTAACTGTGATCTAGTCGTTTGAAAAAGTGGGCAAAACAATCACCTGATTGATAAGAAGGTATAAAATAGAGAGGAGTCGTTAAGGTATAGTGGGGGCACGTCACCCACGTTTACCAACGACAGAAAGCTTTACGGGAAAGGGAAAAGTTCACTACAGTGCTTCGGGTGAGTGATGTTCGCTCTTTTCTTAAAATGGTAAGTCCCTGATGCTTATTTTAAATACAAAGGGTGAATGAGTTGAAAAATAAGTAAGTTGAATTTTAAAAATCATATAACGTTTTAATATGAAGGAATTCCAATAAGAAATCTTATTTTGTCTGAAATAAATAAAAAATGAATTTTTCTTAATTTTAAGATGAAGTGTTACTCTCAAAAAAATTAATGTTATGTTATTTAAAATTGTAAATAACTGAAGCAACTCCCTTTGAATATTTAGTGTTAAAAATATGTATCATCGATATTCAAGAGCACTCAAAAGAAAAATTGACAGTGTAATCTGAAGAAAATCTAAATATGATATAATAAAAAATTATTCAGAGAGAGGGGAAAGCGATTTCGTTTCTGGAATTGAGGACATCGAATATGATTGATACAAATATGCTATACTGCAAAAAAATAGTGCTTAATTATCTAAATTTATATAAGTCACCTAAAATGGGTGTGGGAGCGAGGAAAGACTATTTTCCGTGAGTCCAGTTTAACAAAACAGAATATATTGATATAACATTTCTTACTAAAACTATTTATAGCGATAAATATCAAATACAATGGTGCCAAATTCAATACTAAATACTCATTTACTATTTAAGACGATGATATATTCCATTTAAAATCGTGAACAAATGTAACAGATACCTTTAAAATTCTGTTGTTGATTAATAAAAAATAAAATTGTTGAAAGGTAATCACAAGAGATTGTATCGAGTATTGAATGAAATTTAATGTTTATGGCGCAAGAATCAAATTTGGCTATGCTGCATCAGACCACGTATAGGTCTGATGTAGGTACTAGAAATGATTTGAAAGAAGGAAAGTCGAACATTGAGAAGGATTTCTAAGGTGTCCTGCGGGTTCCATGTTTATCATAGACAATAAATGTCAGGGAGAGTGAAAAGATCACTAAAGTATATTTCAATCTTGATACCCGTACTATATTAAGGAGAATAAGCACCGGGGGTAACTAAAGATAATTGAAGTCAAATATCATTGAGCTTTGTAAGCAAAACACGTTTGATTGATTAATGTCACACTGAGATGCAGCAAAGTCACGTAATGATGAGCCTCGGCTAAGAAAAGTGTATGACACCTGAATTGGCGTTCATTCTTCAAACTTCTACACTACACCTCTCAGTGAATTTGGAGCCTCGACAGTTTAAAGTACATCGATTACTATAAACTCGAGTCTTTAGTGTTAATACGACTCAACGAAAACAAGACACGAAAACCAAACTTTTAACTATTACAGAATAAGTAATTTTTCTTCTGTACATACCTGTAATTTATTAACTTATTTTCTACCTTAAATACAATTCTCCAATAAATTGTAGGCTCTTTATTTAATTTATTTACTTTCAGAAAGAAACACCCGTGCGGTGACCGGATGTGAAATAATAGTCCTACTGTAGATCATGCATGTCGTAAGAGACAATTAAAAGGGGTCCCCAGAGTCTGAGGGTATAGCCGGGCACCCTGCCATTGGAGATTATATCAGGAGACCTCAGGGACTTATCTTCTTTAGGTAAGTACCTTACCTTCATTAGGGTGCCTCGGGGTCTTCTGTAAACACGGCTGACGCGCCACTTGGATACGATTCTTTTCTATTTTCGACCCTCCTTTTTGTCAACCAAAATTTTATCTTTTTCTATTTTCTTACTTATCTATATCAGTTTTACACCTTACTAGCTTTATACTCGTTCACTTACTTTATTTAGAACAGCATGTGTGTGTGTGATGGTCACTTCTGGCTTTTGCGTCATTACAAATAACTATCATTTAATCATTCATTCAAATCACAGTTACACCTTGTCTAGGTCACAGTTATTACCTTTGGCTTTGTGGCGTAGGAAACTATCTCTCAATTATTATTTCAGTATGTCATCTTTACCATCTCACCCATTACAGAATATGCATATCAGTCCGTCTTTGCGGAGACTGTACGGTGCTTGACCTTACATCCGTCCGTTCTCCGAAAGGGTGAAAGATATTGTTGAGGAATTCCGCCTCCATGACTTAAGTGTTCGACAGAGGAACGTTTTCAGATTTCCTCTTTGGAATATGCCAAGGTTCCTTTACCATAACCTTTTTACCGCACGCAGCCAAAGCACCACATGTCCAATTGTTTTCCAAAGTTTATTTGCTTTCCATCGAAGTCAATACGGGGATTTCATTCAAATTTTCACGGACGGATTAAAAGGAACTGGATATGTCGGCTGTGGTGTCGTTTTGATTGATATCAGGCATAGTACTGGCTAGACACTTCCTGCAGTATATCTCTTTGAGGGGCGGTATATAAAAAACATTAAATTTTTGCAAAAATTCATCAGATATGCTTTAATAATGTTAAAAGAACACAATATCAAGAAATAAAATTAATTTTTATTTATTTCCTGATTTTTATTACCCGCTATATATAATATACCACTGCCCCTCTAGGACATCTTATTTGTACACTCGCTGTTACGTATTCCTTTGAAGAAATAATAAATACTTTCATAAATAACTAGGCAAATATTAGGATCACAAAACACTTTTGAAAAATTAGAGCTTTATAATGTTGTATTTTTATTTCTAAGAGTGATAATTTGAGCGAAAATTTGTCAATTAAATTAAGTTTAGCTTTTTTATAAATACATAATTTTCATAGTTTAACCCTTTGAGGGGTGGTATACAAAAAATATTACATTTTTGCTGAAATTCACCTGATATGGAATAATAATGTTAAAAGGACACAATATCAAGTGGTAAAATTAATTTTTATTTATTTCCTGATTTTTAAGACCTGATATGAAAAATATATCACCTGCCCTCTAGGACATCTTATTTGTACCCTCTCTCTATCGAAATCTTTAGAAGCAATAATAAATATTTTCATAAAAATTTATATTATTTTAGGGTATTTTGTGAAGTATGAAGATTGCAATAGACTTTTGAAAAGATTAGAACTTTATGATACTGTTCGTTTTTCAAATTTCTAAGACTAATAAATTGTGCAAAAAATATATGCACTAAGTTATGTATAATTTTTATTCATTAATAAGTCTCAGAATAATGATATTATTATGTATTAAACTTAATAAAAAAATATTTGAGATATATATACAGTTTTATTTAAAGAGAGGCATATTTTCAATTGCATATTTCTATTTCAAGCTTTGGGAAAAATGTTCAACCACATACAAATAATGCACATAAAAATATAAGAACTATATGACAAAACAATACTGTAGAAAAATTAGAGCCATATGGCAAATAATACAACATGTAAAAATTATACCTTTTCCGGAAATATATTTCCCCATGGTAATGAATTTTTTCAAATAAGTAAATTGAAAACTTATATTATATTAATAGCATATACTTAAAATAAAAAAGAAATAACAGAATAAATTCATTGAAAAAAATGATACACATTCACACATTATTAAATGTTCTAAAACATTTAATAATTTGTTTTTGATTGCATGCATAATGGTACACTGCAATCCTTAAGCATCCATGTCGTTCTATTTTGGTTTTTTACTTCAGCTACACAAAGCAAAAATTTTTCTGAAATAATAATGAACACTATTATACGAAATATGAAACAGTCATGAGAAAAACGAAAACATCAATTCAAGGAATGCTAGATAAAACTAAAGTGATGTTGGATGTATGTCTTCCGCAAGTGTTCAAAAACCAGGTGTCCAAGGTAATTGTTCGGATTTGAAAAATACCCTCCCAAATTTGTGATGAACAGACATGTCAAAAAGAAAGCAGTCAGCACTCCTTACTCTGAATTATTTACAGAATGCGTATATAATTATTTTCCTTTCTTTTCAATCTCCGCTAAAGTGGTATTCCTTGATCTTTTCAGTTTAGAAAGAATCATCCTTTCTTTCAAGATTTAAATCTGGTGTAGTAGTGCTGAGAGCTCTGTTCTTATAAAGCGGGTATCTCTTTGCTGTATTGTACCTTTTGTATACCTTTCTTCAATGATTTACATCTTAGTTTACTTAGATACTTTGTCCACCGCTAAAGGCGATGAACCCTTATTGTCGCACCTCAATTGCCGGCAGCTTATCGTCTATTTTTATCTCATGCTAACACTATATGCCCATTATCGTAAGTTATTCTCATGCCTTTCAACGACAACAAACCCCTAATCTGCTGTGTCCATCCAATTCTATCTTAGAAGCCTTTAAAGACTCTCCCTTTGTCTTTGCTTTGTTCGAATTTTTTTGCTATAGTTTTGGTTTTGTTCAGAACATTATTGCAGAAGATGGAATATTTTGATATCTATAGAATTAAAAGAATATTTTAAAGGAAGTAATAGCGTTTGCTGCATTATATCTCACAAAATCAATCAATGAAAATATGAGAGATGTATGTTATGAACTACATTTATTCTAATGAAAAAATAAATAAATAAATAACACTACGAAAAATTTATTTTTGGATATCCAATGTATTCAAAAAGTCCCAGGACCAGTCGTAAACGTACAACTGCTTTATTTCTACGAAATCGACAGAATGATGTAGAAAATGTGTTTTTGTCCGAATGCAAAATGAATGAATTAGTTTATGACTAGTTCCGTCTCGACAGCGTTTCTTTGCGAAAAGCGAGTGTGTGATTCATCGTCATCGCTCAAAATATGGGGACCATAAACGAATATCGAATTCTGTTTGAAATTGGAGAATTCGATCACACAGATATACACCAAATGAGTAAATCTGCGTATGATGACAAAGCTATAAATCGATCTCGAGTATTGGTGTTTGAGGAGTAGGGACAGAAAATGATGAGACATCAAGTCGTCCATGTTCGATTCGAAATTTTGAAAATGTTGATCTTCTGCAATATAATTTCGTCATCAAGGCTCTCCAGTGGCTGGGAATTCTACAAAGAAGTTTTAAATCGTCGTTTGAAACGAATGCAGCATATAAGATTCAATTTGTTGGACAGTAGAAATTGGTGGCACCTCTAGCACAAAAATACGCCTTCTCATAAGTTTATCCAATTGCAGCACATCTTGTCCGGAAGACAGTTTGCATTCATCAATAAGAACTTCCCTTTCTTCCAGAATTAACTTTTATTTCCTAAGTTAAGATAGCAGAGTGAATGAGCAGCTGTATATGTCGAAAGAGGAGATGGGAAAGGTTATGACATCGGACAATTATGTTGGAGTGTAGGTGTTCCAGAAGATTTATGGAGCTTTATATTCATTCCAAATGTTAAATTGAATAGTGAGAGGAGACTCGGTAGAAATGTAGTATCAGATAAAAGCATATTTTCTGGGTTATATGATCTGTGTTCGATAAGACATAGAACAATTTGAAATAACTGCGAAATAAGATACGCTAAAGAATATCACAAAATTCACAACATGAGGAAATATTTAAAAAAAACAATTTATCCTATGATTTGAAAAAAAATGGAAATTAAATTAAGAGGTATTAAAGTTCAAAATCTCAAAATTTTTAATTTTAATTCATTAATGAGGTGCACCCAAATGTCCGAAACCCTCATGCGGTATCAAATTACCTAAAATGCTTCAAATCGCACCAATTCTCAAAAACGCAAAGGAATGTGCAAGAGTCGAAATGTCAGAATTTAGTTGCTTTTATTAGCACCCTTTAGCACACGATATATTTTTCAAATTCAGGCCACAATTATATGTCCAAACGGCAACTGAGCTATAATCAAAAACTGACAATTTGCGAAGCTCATGGAATATTCGAAACTCATTTCCATTCATAGAATGGAAGCAGAAGTAAAAATATTCTAAAATCTCGTTAAAATAAGCCTATATTTTTACATTAAATGTAAAGTTAAATATTAAAATAATTCACCTTTTCCATTTTACAACTGATAAGAAATCACTTATTTCATTTTGGTTTATATTTCTAGGGTGAATAGTGTTACAGACAAACATATTTTAATCGTTTTTTACATTTAGAATTTCCTACACAAAGAAACTTGATGAGAACCTATCGAGATATTCATTCAAAGACTCTAGAGGGCAATTCACTTAAGAATAAGTACTTTTATTATTTGTTTATGGCCCAAAAACCAAATCTGGCTAGACTTTGGCGTATGAATAAGAAAATACTTACATTATATTCCGAGAATCACCATTTCCTTCCGAATGCTTGACGTCAACTAACTTTTGAGAGAAAAAGGAAATACATCCGGGAAACACATAAAGTCGATTTTCTGTTTCCCCATTAAGAAAACCTTTCTAGAAACGCTTAGTTCCAGGAAGATTCATAAATGTATTTGATATTCTACCCATTGGTAGGCCGCGGTAGCCCAGTGGTCATGGCTTCGGATTCGTGACTGACAGTTTTCGTTCAGTCGCAGGTTCGATTATTGGCTGCTAAAGACCCGCCGTGTAGCCAGGGCTGATGCACGTTAAATCTGTTGGGGCCCAAAGTCCTCCTGTTGGCGTGGTGTGGATGTTAGGAGAAGGGGGTGCCAGATCAGGTGTCGTCCTCGTCACTTGACCGTGGTTCAAAATTACGAAGTCCGTCGCTAGTAGCACTCGTGTTGCTTCTAGTGCGACGTTAATAAAAACTAATCTAAAAAAACTAAAATCTACCCAGTGGTAAAAGTGCATTCAAGAGAAAAGAAGCCAATAGATCAGCTAGAATCTTCCCATGAAACATTTTTAAAAGCTAAGATAATTTTGAGATGTTTGGATGTTTTGCATAAATATATTAAATTCATAAGAGTTATCATTTTGGTACAAACCTAACTTTTTACACTTAAATAATTTTTTGTGGAACACGGAAAGGAGTCTAAGTGAGAATGTGATGCAGTTTAAATTATTTTATATGAGAAAAACTTGCAATACATAAACTACTTTATATTTGAATAATTTGTAACACTTCTAAAGGTTTGTAATACAAGAAGCCTTGAAAATGTTTATAGAGCTTGTATATTTCTATGAGTTGAATGTGAAATAACGTAAGGAATAAAGAAGGTTAAAAAATAAATGAACCTGTGACATGGGACGTGAAGTCTCACAAATTGCTCAATATGTTCCTCCATTCCCTTATTACATGCTTAGTCAAATAGAACGGATTCTTCCTCTATGTTCTATTGTTGAATGACGTTGAACATCCTTTGCAAAAATCACATGTTTTGGCACTTTCATCCGGTTGAAACTCCACCGAATTCCTTAAGAGCGGTCTATGAGACAACATATCTCTTTCAGTGTTACACTTTTCGGCAGTAGTAGATATATAACACATCAATCAATAACTCCCGAGACTAACATTGAAAAAAACATTTTTTTTGCAAATTTTTTTTTTTATTCATCAACATAACACCTTTTGTTAATCACCTTTTAGGGTGATACAATCGTTCCAACGCTTTTCCAAATCTTTTTTTTTTTTTTCGCAAGAAATCTTTATTGTTGCGAGTAAATAGCGATAAACCGCTTTCTGAATCATCGACTCGTTGCTGTTTTTGTTCCATCGAAAGCAATCGCGGCACCCACTTGGAAAAAATCTTTTTCACTTCACTTCAAAAAACCTTTTTCCTGGTCCGATCGACTTAAAATTTTGACACGTTTCAAGCAAAGGTTAGTACTCTAGAAAGACCTGGTTACTGGTTTACTACGAGCGCTATCTCTGGGTTAGTCTCGGGAGTTATTGATTGATGTGTTAGCTCTGAAGTTAGATCCGAGGAAATTGATTAATCTGTGAGATCTGTGTTACGCGGAATAGGAGCAAAGGAATCAAATGGTCTTAATTGAGATCAGTTGGCGATGATGATTTTGTCTGTGAAAGTTTCCACTCTACAGACTTGGAAATTGTTTCAAATTACAATGATTTTTCTGTGACTGAAGTAGCAAGTAACTCTTTAAAATATTATTATTGGGAAAATTGATTCAAATGTCATCCGTTGAACCTAATCGAAATGTTAGAACTCCAACTCACAAGACAGTAACACTTCTTGGATTAAAGACTTAAGGAAAAATTGATGATTCTAATCCAACAAATGTATGAGAATGTTTTTACTCAGAAGCCTTTTTGCTTCTGATGTGGAATGGACAAATTTAAGGATTGGAAGAAAGAGAAAAATATAACTGATCGAATTAAGGGTGAAACTGATAACACAAGCCTTAGTGAACTAAGGAAAAGAAGTGGAATCTCAAAATGTAGAGCAGTATACAGAAGCAACAAAATTAAAATTAAAGAAAACACTTCGTTTGTGCTCACAAGCAAGAAAGGGAAATGTTTATCTTACCTAACCGCTGTTTGCTTAGAACATATACAAAAGTTATGTAATGAATTTGCTAAAGAAGATGAGGACTAAGTTGTTTGCTCTTAGGAAATCCCTGAACTTCTAATAGTTGTGGCAGAGTCAAAGGGTTTTTTGTATTGTGCTATATTGAATTTTCTCTAATTGAAATTTACTTCACATATTAAGAAAACAAAACACATTAATTAATACATAATTGATTCGTTTTTATTATTAATTTTATAAAATATACTACAACATATGACTTTCATAGAACAATGTACAAGAGTTTCATTTCACTCTAAAATATAAAAAAGATATTTTTTCTAAAAATGCTGAGATCAGTGAACATCTAATTTAATAACAGGATGATATTTTAATTCAACGAGTTTTAAAAACATTTTAATGATTATATATGGACAAAAATATTAAGCATTATTTTGCGTTAATTATGAAGTCTCTTAATTTGTTCATTATAACTTTGATGCCAAGTTTAGACAACGTGATCAAACGTTACTGCATTCAGTAGCCAATCAAATACTATCAGCGTTTTCTTGGAATGAGTATGTGCTCGCTGCTTTCAGTGTGCCTATATACACTCAAGTTCTGTTAATTTGACCCAAGTCATAAAGTTTACCATTTTCACTATCTAAAATGCAGGAAAATATTGAATTTACTCAAAAGTAACATTTAACAGTTCAGTTTCTAATTAAACAGAACAAAGACCAAACAGAAGCTGTATATCATATTAAACTGCTCAAGATGCTCAACTTAATGCACAATAAAACTTCCAAAAATAACTGGTTCAAATTTAAATTGCAAAAATATGGGAAGAAAAATGATCATTACACTCAGAAAGAGCAGATTAGAGAAACTGGATGCTTTTTGAGAGATCGAAAAAACATTACCTCATCTGGTTAATGATTTATCGATTATGACAAGAAAAAAAAATCGCTAAATGAAGACTTCCTGAAGTTAGGTTTAAAGGAAAAAAAAGCCACGGCTTTTGAAACAATTGAAGAAAAATACGATTTCTATGGGCTCTTAATTACCAACACCTTATACAAGAGAATTAGTCTAATTTTGTGAGGTCTAACGAATTTAAATTTCTCGTATACGTGTTAATTAATTTACATTTACTTAAAAAAAAGAACACCTGAGTGTATTGAGTATAAAATTATTAGAAAATAGCCGTACAAAGTTTATATAATGTTATTTTAATATCTTAGGCATTTAGTTCAACTGATGTGACATGTGAGGCGAAGATTTGAGAAGAGAGAGAATACTTTCAGGAATTTATTAGAACCTACTGTTAAGCGTAGAAGGGAAAGTAATCCAATCTGGTGATGTATAGCCGCCGATCCTTTCGCCGCAACGGTCGTCTGTAAGGGGAAAATAAATTGTAACTGGTGAATGAATGTAATGGAAACGGTCTTGCGCTTATCACTCATACACCACTCCATAACAATATTAAAAGTGAGGCACCAAGAAGGAGTTATCCGATGAAGACAAAAATTGGCGGATAGGAAGAATATGTACAAAGTAGAAAATGATTAAAAGTTCAGAAAAATTGAATGATTTATGTCAGAGTTACATAGTTACAAGTTAACGAGCTCAATAAGATGTTGACCCAACTCTAGCCTGGATGCAAGCTGCCACACGACTTGACATAGTGTGATAAAGCTCCGTAATTGTCTCCTGCGGTATTTCTTGCCAAATTTGCTCCAATTGTTGGACTATACAGGGGTTGGACAAAAATATGGAAACACCTTTTAAAAAACATGTTTCTTTGCTTAATATGGTGTAGGAAACCCGTTGGCATCCAAAACAGCTTGCAGTCTTCTCGGAATGGATAAATACAGTTCCTGTATGTGTGCCAAGGGAATATTATACCATTCTTCCTGCAAAACGGTGGCAAGTTCAGATAACGATGTTGGCGGTGGATAACGAGAACGCACTTTCCGTTCCAATGTAGACCACAAAGGTTCGATAATATTCAGGTCTGGTGACTGTGGTGGCCAGGGGAGATGGGACAAATCCTCCTCGTGCTCAGAAAACCAGTCCTGGACAATGTGAGCTGTGTGGACAGGGGCTTTGTCGTCTTGGAAGACACCATCACCATCGGGGAACAAAGTTTGTACCATGGGATGAACTTGATCTGCCAAAATGTTCACATAAGTCTTGGCAGTCATGTGACCTGACACAGTTATCATGGGGCCAGCAGAGAACCACGATATGGCTGTCCAAACCATAACAGAACCCCCGCCATGTTTCACTCTTGGCAACAAGCAGTCTGTATTATAGGCTTGAGATGGCGTTCTCCAGACGTAAACTCGGCCAGAAGTGGGAAACAATGTGAAAGAAGACTCGTCAGACCATATTACACGCTTCCACTGCCCTATAGTCCAGGCTTTATGACTTAAACACCACCTTTTCCTGTTACGGGCATTAGCATCACTGATGAGTGGCTTCTCAATTGCAGCACGGCCAGAAATTCCCTGTTTATGAAGCTCCCTTCTAATTGTTTTGGTACTCACAGGGTTCTGTAACACAACATTCATTTCAGCAGTAACTTTTGCAGCTGTGGTCTTCTTATTTTTCGTCACAATTGCCCTTAATGATCGTCTGTCACGATCACTCAGCACGCACTTTCGTCCGCGCTGTGATTTAGCAGATGATGTTTTTCCGCTTTTCAAATATGCGGAATAAATCTTCGATACAGTACCTCTTGAAATACTAAACACCTCGGCTACCTTGCTTACGGAAGCACCTACCATACGTGCTCCAACAATTTGCCCACGTTCGAAGTCTGTTAACTCTGACATAATGCAATGACAACCTCACATAACAGTACTCCGACAACAACTGAACTGTTTAGCACATTTAGGAAGTTGTATAGGTGGCGTTAGTAGTCAAAAACGCCAGCGCCACCTACATATTTCATTAAAATCAATCTTTCTTTTCAAACATGCATTTTACATGGTGTTTCCATATTTTTGTCCACCCCCTGTATATCACACACACACATATATCAACATTCCCTGGTTGATGCAGTCGCTTACCCAACATATCCCAGACATGCTCGATTAGAGAAAGATCTGGCTGGCCAAGGAAGTTTTTGTCATGTTGCAAGAGAGCTCATAGCAACGCGTGCCATGTAAGGTCTGGCATTATCTTGCTGAAAAATAAGGCCCGGAAACTAAAAAAGGAACGGTAGCATAACAGGTCTCAGAATGTCGTCGATGTTCCGCTGTGTTATAAATGTGCCTCTAATGGTGGCCAAAAAGGTCCGGCTATCAAGGGAAATGGCACCCCAGATCATAATTCCTGGTTGAGGGCCTGTGTGGCGTACAATAGTGAAAGCAGGATTAGCATGCTGCCCTCAGCGTCTCCAGACACGTCTTCGATGATCGTCAGGACACGGTTGGAAGCGGGATTAGTCGCTAAACACTATGCGTACCCAGTCAGCATCATTCCAACCTGATCGAGGCAAGCACCACTGTAATCTGGCTCGACAGTGTATGCACGTGAGTGGCAAGTGGCGTAGCGGTCGGTACGAGTGTATATTTCGCTCCATCAACAGTCTTTGAATGGTCATGGTGGACACTCGTGCTCGGGTTGCACGTCTGATGGTTGATAACGATGAATCCGGCGCTGTGACAGCTGATCTGACAATCACTCTCTCCTCTAGATCTACTGTGGCCCTAGGTCAATCGTTACATCATGACGCTGAAATCTACAACTGTCCACCCATTCTTGACAGTATCTTCAAATTCCCGCATCGCTTCGACCCATATGAAGAGCGATTCTCCAATTTGCCCAATCTGCTTCTTTTAAACCAATGATACGACCTCTTTCAAACTATAACAGTTGCTCGTAATGAGCTCGAATTCTGTTGGGAGGTATTTTTTTTCAGTCGTTGAAAGATCCCTACATCGCAATGCAACAGAAAATTTGACTATCCGATTGAAAATCGCTTCTTATATAGACCTGCTAAATGCGCAGTTCCAATGCGCTGTAGCTCCCGCTATTCATTCACTGGACACCAAATTTTAATCATTTGTATGTTCGTCCAAAAGTCTTTGCATAAGAAATTTTATTACAAAAGAGCAACTCCTTGGTGCGTACTCTTTTTTTTTTTTTGCCACAAGTTAACGAAGAGTTAAAAAAGAGTACTCCTTTTTTTTTTTTTGTTACAGACTATTTCATGAGTGGAATAAATTCCATCAGAACATTGCTACATGCCATAAATCTACTACAAATATGGATTGGCATAGAAACAATGGCGTAGATCTGCTGGAGTGGCTTCCACAGCCTCTGGATTGCAGTGAATTCTATTTAAAGTCATGAGATTGGTTGTAAAGTGAAGTTTCTGAAATCAGAACTAGTGAATTGACAAGCTAAGACCTCAAATTTAAATCAATCCAAAATTGTTGAATTATTTGGGATTCGTAAGAGAGCGTCCATATATGTGCTCTGCATTAATAAATAAAGTATTTTATCTTACTCTTGCATATCTTGAATTGAACTTCAGTGATTAATAATTATTTAATTGAAAGGAGCAATCTTGTTGAATTAAATAATGTAGGTCAGTCGTTGCAATTTGAATAGATCTAACCAACCATCAAACAGGAATGTACACGTTTAGATCTACCAACAAAAAAGTACATTTTTAATTTATAAAGGGAAACATTAAGGGAAAGTGAAACTAGTAGTTTATAACAAATCAAAAGAACTTTCATTTAAGAAATTAAATAATTTTTCGGGAATTACTCACAAGTTTTCTCTCGCAACTCGTTTCTTTTTTAAAGGTTTACAACATAGCACATTATATATCCAAATTCGAATGCAAATTAAACAGTCATTAACTTTTGAAAACAAAATCGCTACCAACGTTAATAGTACTTTTTAAATAATACACAAGTTGGCTAACAAGCAAGATACTTTTTCATAAGTATGCACCATAAATTTCATTTTTACAGCTCTTTCACAACAATCTCCTACGCCGAAAGCCATCTCTAATTTTTAAAACAAAATTGCATTTATTTTTGAACACCACTCAATTACATCGCGAAGTCGCTTTACACGAACAATCTTAATTAACGAAAGCGTAGAGTTTTAAATTATGAAAATATTTATATCCAATCATTTATTTCCTAAGCGACAAGTCTCCAAATTCATTTTGCAAAAGGATGTTTTTCGGAGCGTAGTGAGACTTGACAGATTTTTTTAAAAAACTCACTAGTAACATTGAATGTTCGTGTAAATGGGTATGCAGCAGAAATGATTAATTACTCCACACAGAACTGTTAGGAAGCTACAGTTGCCAGTAACTTGAAAAAGAAATTATTTTATTTCATTCCTTTCCATTTTGAATGTTTTCTCCGGCATTAAATTCTCATTAAAACACAGTATTAATAAAAGATTTGTTAGTAAATATGTTTCAAACTTTGGTGTTAACAGTCAAAATATTAAAAACGAATGACTTGTATTATTCTGCACTTTGAAGTGAAGTTTTTGGGTGGGAATTATTTTGTAATTAGGCAGAAAGACGATTAATATCTTATAAAAAATATAAATAAGCAAAATCTTGAGGATTAACAGAAATATGTGGTAATTTAATCTTTTTCGGTTAATTGATTGCTATATTTTCAGTATTACTCTGTCTGTTAAGTATTTATATATGAAAAATAAGTAAATAAAAAGGAAATAACTCAATAAATGGTTTTTTTATACTATGGATTTATTTGGAAATTTAATCCATACAGAGATCTCGAACATCATGGAGCAATGAGAAAACAATAAAAATGTAACAAAATGTAACAGAGAGGTACCAAGGATCGAAAGCAGGCATACACAATCAGTCCATGAGGTCCCTTGTCTCCGAATAGAGTCTAAGGAAGATATTTCATAATGTCTATTCTATAAATGTAATTTCTTAAATTTTAGCACAGTTTACCAAAAGTCACTTATTAATTCAAAATGAAAATAACTTTTTTGAAAATTATGATTTTTTGCTTTGCATTTGAAAATAGAGGTTTGCGATTTCAACTATGGAACATTGTGAAATTTAGCAACTTCGGAAAAATATCTAATGTTTACTGTGCGAGTAAAAGTTCCCTTCTTTTCACACGTAGGGTATATGTAACTTCACTTTTTTTAAGAATGCCTCCTCCTTGACTCATGATATTGTCACCGCCGCGATAGTAGAGTGGTCATGGTGGCCAGCTCATGGATGTCCATGCTTCCATCGAGTAGCGGATTTGTGTCCTGATACCGCTTAAGACCCGTAATGGAACAAGGCTTATACACATTAAATATGTCTAGGTTCCATGTCCACACGTTAGCGTGGTGAGGAATTTATGAAGGTGGATTTCTGTCGTCCTCGTCATTTGACCACGGCTGAAAATTGCGAGGACTGTTGCTAATAGCTCTCGTGTTTCTTATAAGTGCGATTTTTTTAGAAAATAAATAAATCTCTTTATTATTACTTTCGGTAATTTTTTGGAAAAAGTCCACAAAATGTCACAATATGAATCAAGTCCGACAACTGCTTAGAAAAATTTAGCGAAATGGGAAATAAATAAATAAATACAAAATTCAAAGTAACAGCTTCCGATATTGATTTCAGTTTTCGATTTTTTTTTTTTGACAATTGTCATAAAATTAAAAATTTCTCTTACAGATTTACAGA